>JARQOD010002630.1:0-75084 GCA_033576555.1 Oophaga sylvatica | reverse complement strand
AAACAGTTGTTGCAGTGTTCAGGTTTCTGGAGGTGTCGTGAGTGCACTCCCTGAAGTTAGTTCTGCATCCACTGCTGGTTGATCGCTAGCGTTTTTCACGCCATCCTTTGTTTTTTTTTGAGTTGGTGTGCTCCATTCAGTTTCAATTAACTCTCATCTTTAGGTGACGCGCCATCCACCAATCATTGGTTAAACACTATAAATACTTGCGGGCCTTTCAAGTAGTAACATTTCTGAGTTTCACCGTCTGTGGGTCTCTTTGGAGTGCCACGCTGAAGTTATTTGCTCCATTCTGTTTAGTTTGTAAGGTGTGTCATGCCTCATCCTTTTTTTTTTTTTAAATTGGTGTGCTCCATTCATTTCAAATTAACTTCATCTCTTAGTGTGGCGCTTCCTCCGTTCCAATAATTGGTTGAACCCCTATAGAATAATGCGGAGCCTTTCAGAGCTACGAAATTGTCTGCTTTCATGGCGGTCTGTGAGGTCTCTTTGTGAGTGCAGCCATGCTGAATTAGTTCTGATCCATTGCTGGTTTAATCACGTTTTCATAATTGTTGTGAAACCCCTAAATACTTGGGGACCGCATCCTAATCCAACAATATGAACAAAACAACCTTTATCCAAAAAATGGTGAAAAAAAGGATAAAAAATGAAAAAAATAAAAAATTTTTTTAAATTCATGAGGAAAAACAAACTGAATCTGAACAGCAAAAACCGGACCAATAGCCAAGACTCATAAGCACCTATCAATTTATAATGCCATTTTAAAGTTTAAATAGGATTAGCAAAGGTCCCTGGCTAATCCCGGACCTTACATTGTACCAATACAGTTCCCACAGACAAAAAAGTGCTTGTGAATGATGTAAAAATCAAAAGTACAAACAGTCAGTACAAGGGGAAACAATAGGGCAAAAGCCAAAAGAAGGTAGAAATGGCTTGCTGGATTTACCTGAGACGCTTGGTGTCCTGGGGCCGTACCCGACCCATTTCAATTCTTTTCGGGAGGCGTGTCAGGGTAGGGAAGGCAGGTTTAAATTATCTCTAGTGGTGATCGGATTGGAGGGGCAATTTAAGTAAAGTGGCCTTCTGATTGGTTGCCCGGTCTCTTCGAGGTTAACTGTAAACCCATTCCGAGGTGGCGTCACATCCTTTCAAACACGCTTGTTGATAGCTTTGAGATACATATGGCAAAATGAACGCCCAAAGGAAATGTACAACCAATCAAAGACAGATCAGGAATCGCTTCAACGGCCATACGGCGGCATGCGCAAGCTCAACAGACCCATGTAGCCAATGGAGAGTAGGGGGTGCGGTAATGGGAGGAGATTATTGCATCATGGACGACGCGTACATCTCCTACACCACCAGACCGAACATCCCCCTCCAAATAGGTCTGTACCTACGGACGCAAATAACCAATGTTGCGGCCCTGTTGGAGGTAAAGTATCAGAAGACAATCACAAACCTGCCCCCATGTATCTTTTCAAAGTCAAAAAAATATACATAATTAGAAGTGACCACGAAACAGTACAATAATATATAGTAATACATCAAAGGGGGAAAAACAAACAGACAA
The DNA here is from genome assembly GCA_033576555.1 of Oophaga sylvatica. Taxonomy (NCBI): domain Eukaryota; kingdom Metazoa; phylum Chordata; class Amphibia; order Anura; family Dendrobatidae; genus Oophaga; species Oophaga sylvatica. The sequence continues at coordinate 73,508 of JARQOD010002630.1, read as the reverse complement.
AAGAAAATGCATCCTCACCAATGAAATCTTATATAATATTATTTACAAACAAAAAAGGAAATTTATGACATAAATATAACAAATTGGAAACAGAAATGAAACAGTGATATACCCATCGGGCACATTAAATGAATACTAATTACCCAGTTCCTAATAAAAGACACCTATGCAAATAGAAATAGCAAATAAGGCATATTCTTAAGTATTATCCATCTTCCTAGGGTGTCCTTCATATAGGGGTTTTTTTCTATTCAAATGTAAACTGAAACCCGTATGTAAACTGGATACATTCTTATTTCTTCGAATACAAATGCAAACAAAAAAGCCTACATAGGTATAGGGCAGTGTGGCGAACCTTGGCACTCCAGCTGTTGGAGAACTACAAACTCCCGCATGCCAAACTGCTGCAGGTTGCAAGGGATGCTGGGAGTTGAGTAGTTTACAACAGCTGGAGTGCCAAGTTAGCCAAACTGGTATAGGGGTGAAATGAATGCATTTCAAGTCATTTCATAATCCATTGGTGCTTAAGGATAGGATTACACTGTAATATAGTGCTGACAATGGTGTAGGACTATCATCATCATCTTACTTATGTTTGTGACAGTAAAAAATACACGATTTAGGCCACTTTAGTTCGCCACCCCATATATGAAAGGTCCAGCATCTAATCCTGATAATAAGGTGCAATAATCATGCATAACCTATAAAAAGTGCATCGTGCACAGTGACAATAGCAAGTTATACCTGCAAGTGCAGGTGAAACAACGCCAATGATTAGAAAAGGTTTATGCTATTAGGCATCAGAGTGCATAGCAACTGCTGGACAATGACGATATAATACTGTACCTCAATAAAGGCTGCGGCACACCTCCCGCACGTTTTGCTTGTAGCTCTTCAAGAGGGGACGTGCTTGTATGTTGCTCATAGGTGCTGTTTAGAGAGTAAAGCAGTCATGACGACGGCTTTGTGTTTGGCGCTACGCTAGCGCTGACGAAAACGTAACTGCAAGTCAGCATCAAAACCAACGCGCAAGCATAACATGCACTTCCCTCTTCAACAAGCTACAATCAAAACTAGCGTGAGTGGTTGTTAATATTATTTTTGGTTATGGATTTATTCTTTACACTCAATTCTGTACCGAGTACATTGACTTTCAGCTGAATTACACATGCTATTTCTGTATGTAAAGTGTCTTCCCATATATAAGAGAACATGTGATTAAGGGACATATATATAATGACTACACGAAGGGGGGGCTCTCGCTCTCTCTTCAGACACATGGGACATTAAGGGAATGGACAGCTGCTATGTAACCACGTGTTGCTTCCCTGAGACGCTGCTGACAAGGAAGATGTCATTTTCCATTCAGGCACCAAGGAAAGAAGCATACAAGCTTTGCTATGGACAAATGGACAATCTCTTCGTAACTATTTCATCATTTTTATGTTTTTCTGAAATTATGTTTTTTGATGGACAGTCCCAATAACACTACATTTTTTTATAAGAAACATTGTGATATTTCTTTAGAATATCGCATCTGGTAACAAGTCCTGGTAAAAATATACGTAATTAAGGATTTTTAACATTTTGGAGAGCCAGCCAGTCACACTTGATTTTTAGAGCTCAAACAATCATTAAAAAAAGGAATGATAAAAAGAGCTTTTCAGGACATTTTTGACAAAGAAATAAGATTGGGTTTAGGAATGATTGAAAATGAAATTATATGTTGTGTAAAAGTGATATACAATATATTATTCAGTTATTTGTAATTATTTTATAATATAATTCTGTAGTTCTACAGATTTTGTAGATATATATATAATATATATTATATATTATATATTCATACAGTATATATAGTATACTTGTATAAGTAGAGATTGTATAGCTGTATTTTTATATGTATAGTGATAATTAAAATAAACTACAGTAATAATATTTAGAATTACATTAAAGCCAATACATATATGTATAAGACATTGCAATTGTTTTGTTATGATATTTAACCTTATCTCTTATTTTATCCTTAGAATTTTCACTTCAAAGTAGGACTTAATCGGAAAAAATTCTCTTACATGGATTTATGCCTTTATTTACACAGGAATTTGTAACAACTGCATGATTTTATACATTTAACACTTAAAAGGAAATAATATATAACTAACTGAATCTAAATTTAGTTTTTGTGTGTTGCTAACATTTTGAAGTTATTTATTTGCATGGCAATATGTTCTAACTGCATGACAGTCACAATGTGACATTTAACCCCTTAATGACCAAGCCATTTTGTAGGTTAAAGACCAGGCCAATTTTTACAATTCTGACCACTGTCTCTTTATGAGGTTATAACTCTGGAACACTTCTACGGATCTTGGCGATTCTGAGATTGTTTTCTCGTGACATATTGTACTTCATGATAGTGGTAAAATTTCTTCAATATAACTTGCGTTTTTTTATGAAAAAAATGGAAATATGGCAAAAATTTTGAAAATTTTGCAATTTTCAAACTTTTAATTTTTATGCCATTAAATCAGAGAGATATGTCACAAAAATTAGTTAATAAATAACATTTCCCACATGTCTACTTTACATCAGCACAATTTTGGAACCAAAATTTTTTTTTGTTACGAAGTTATAAGTGTTAAAAGTTGACCAGCAATTTCTCATTTTTCCAACAAAATTTACAAAACCATTTTTTTAGGGACCACCTCACATTTGAAGTGAATTTGAGGGGTCAATATGACAGAAAATACCCAAAAGTGACACCATTCTAAAAACTGCACCCCTCAACGTGTTCAAAGCCACATTCAAGAAGTTTATTAACCCTTTAGGTACTTCACAAGAATTGAAGCAATGTGGAAGGAAAAAATGAACATTTAACTTTTTTTCCCAAAATTTTTCTTTCGACACAATTTTTTTAAATTTGGCAAGGGTATCAGGAGAAAATGAACCACAATATTTGTTGTACAATTTCTCCAGAGTACACCGATATACCATGTGTGGGGGTAAACCACTATTTGGGCGCATGACAGAGCTCGGAATGGAAGCAGCGCCATTTGACTTTTTTGGCTGGAATTGAGATTGGACGCCATGTCGCATTTGGAGAGTCCCTGTGTGCCTAAACAGTGGAAACCCCCCACAAGTGACCCCATTTTGGAAACTGGACCCCTCAAGGAACTCATCTAAATGTGTTGTGAGAGCTTTTAACCCCCAAGGGCTTCACAGAAGGTTATAACGTAGAGCCGTAAAATTAAAAAATCATATTTTTTCCACAAAAATGATCTTTTCATCCCAATTATTATTTTCCAAAGATAAAAGGACCCCAAAAGTTATTGGGCAATTAGTCCTGAGTGCGCTGATACCCCATATGTGGGGGTAAACCACTATTTGGGCGCATGGCAGAGCTCGGAAGGGAAGCAGCGCCATTTGACTTTTTTGGCTGGAATTGAGATTGGATGCCATGTCGTATTTGGAGAGTCCCTGTGTGCCTAAACAGTGGAAACCCCCCACAAGTTACCCCATTTTGGAAACTAGACCCCCCAAGGAACTTATCTAGATGTGTGGTGAGAGCTTTGAACCCCCAAGGGCTTCACAGAAGGTTATAACGTAGAGCAGTAAAATTAAAAAATCATATCTTTTCCACAAAAATGATCTTTCCACCCCCAATTGTTATTTTCCAAAGGGTAACAGGACCCCAAAAGTTATTGTGCAATTTGTCCTGAGTACGCTGATGCCCCATATGTGGGGGGAAACACTATTTTGACGCATGGCAGAGCTCGAAAGGGAAGTAGCGCCTTTTTCAAATGCAGACTTTGATGGAATGGTCTGTGGGTGTCATGTCACGTTTGGATAGCCCCTGATGTGCCTAAACAGTAGAAACCCCCACAAGTGACTCCATTTTGGAAACTAGACCCCCAAGGAACTTTTCTAGATGTGTGGTGAGCACTTTGAACCCCCAAGTGCTTTACAGAAGTTTATAACGTAGAGCCGTGAAAATAAAAAAAATCATATTTTTTTCCACAAAAATAATCTTTTTGCCCCAAATTTTTATTTTTATAATGGTAACAGGAGAAATAGGACCCCAAAAGCTATTGTGCAATTTGTCCTGAGTACGCTGATATCCCATATGTGGGGGGGAACCACTATTTTGACGCATGGCAGAGCTCGAAAGGGAAGTAGCGCCTTTTTCAAATGCAGACTTTGATGGAATGGTCTGTGGGTGTCATGTCATGTTTGGATAGCCCCTGATGTGCCTAACAGTAGAAACCCCCCACAAGTGACTCCATTTTGGAAACTAGACCCCCCAAGGAACTTTTCTAGAGTGTGGTGTGAGCACTTTGAACCCCAAGTGCTTCACAGAAGTTTATAACGTAGAGCCGTGAAAATAAAAAAAATCATATTTTTTTCCACAAAAATAATCTTTTTGCCCCAAATTTTTATTTTTATAATGGTAACAGGAGAAATAGGACCCCAAAAGCTATTGTGCAATTTGTCCTGAGTACGCTGATATCCCATATGTGGGGGGGAACCACTATTTTGACGCATGGCAGAGATCGGAAGGGAAGGAGCACCGTTTTTAAATGCAGACTTTGATGGAATGGTCTGCGGGTGTCATGTCGCGCTTGGATAGCCCCTGATGTGCCTAAACAGTAGAAACCCCCCACAAATGACCCCATTTTGCAAACTAGACCCCCCAAGGAACTTATCTAGATGTGTGGTCAGCACTTTGAACCCCCAAGGGCTTCACAGAAGTTTATAACGTAGAGCCGTGAAAATAAAAAAAATCATATTTTTTTCCACAAAAATGACCTTTTTGCCCCAAATTTTTATTTTTATAAGGGTAACAGGAGAAATAGGACCCCAAAAGCTATTGTGCATTTTGTCCTGAGTACGCTGATACCCCATATGCGGGGGGGAACCACTGTGATCGCCTTACTGCGATCTTTGGGAGGCACAATGAACAAATCTACAAAAGGTGAAGAATTGGTTTTCTTTTTTACGCCGTTCCTCTGCGGTATTAGTGATTAGGCGACTTTATTCCTCGGATCGGTGTGATTACAGCGATACCAGATTTACACCCTTTTTTCATGTTTAGCTTCTGTCACACACTAAAAGATGCTTTTTTTTGGAATAATTTTTTGTAAGAATTTTTTGCATCGCCGTATTTTGAGAGCTATAATTTTTCCATATTTTGGCCGACAGAGTTATCTGTGGGCTTATATTTTGCGGGACGAGCTGACGTATTTATTGGTACCATATTCGGGCACATAACGTTTTTTGATCGCTTCCTATTCCGATTTTTGTGGAAGCAGAATGAACAAAAACCAGCAATTCAGGAATTGTTTTTTTTAAATTTTTTTTCCCCCGTTCCGCGTGTGGTAAAATTGATAAAGCAGCTTTATTCTTCGGGTCACTACGATTACAGCGATACCTCATTTATATATTTTTTTTATGTTTTGGCGTTTTTTACACAATAAAGAATTTTATAGAAAAAATAATTATTTTTGCATCAGTTTATTCCGCGAGCTATAACTTTTTTATTTTTTCGCTGATGATGCTATATAGCGGCTTGTTTTTTGCGGGACAAGATGACGTTTTCAGCGGTACCATGATTATTTATATCTGACTTTTTGATCGCGTGTTATTGCACTTTTTCCAAGCGGTATAATGATACCACTTGGAAAAAGTATAATTTACTACTTTTTTGTGTTTTTTTTTACGGCTTTCACTGAAGGGGTTAATTAGGGTTATGCTTTTATAGATGGAATTTTTACGGACATGGCGATACCTAACGTGTATTTTTTTTGTTTTTTATTTTTTTTATTACATAAAAATGTGTATTTTTTAGGGGATTTTTTTTAAATTATTTTTTAATATTTTTTTTACAATTTTTTTTAAAAAAATGATTTTTTTCAACTTGTCCCTTTATGGGACTTTCACTTTTTTTACTTTTGATTGCAGTTACAATGCATTGCAATGCTCTGGCATTGCAATGCATTGCAACTATAGTGGAAGCTGCTGTGACATGATCACAGCAGCTTCCCGTAGCTAAATGACCCGGAGGTTGTCATGACAACCCCCGGGTCATCAAGGCAGAGATCGGGCCCTGCGATTACATCGCTGGGACGCTGATCTGAGGCAGAGGGAGCTCCCGACCCTCTGCCTCCCCCCCTGAGCTCTGCGATCGCTCTCGATCGCAGCAGTCAGGGGGTTAACAGCCAGGGGCGGTGGGGGCTCCGCTCCTGGCTGTCAGTGCAGGAAGCCTGGCCACTGCAGCGCCGGCTCCTGCACTGATCGCGCTGGGGAAGCTGAAATTTCAGCTTCTCCTGCGCGATCGCTGCTGTGTTTGGTCAGTCAGATTGACTGACCAATCACAGCGCTGTGAGTGCGGGGACCGACGGCAAAGGTCCCCGCACTGCTTGCCGTGCCTGTCAGCTGTCTGTGACAGCTGTCGGCACTGATCTACCACTGCGTGTTTACACGCAGTGGTAGATCAAAGGCATGACGTGCAGAGTCCGTCCTGGTGCCGGTACTGGCACCTTGCCATGACGGACTCTGCACGTCAGTGGACATTAAGGGTTAAACTGTTCTAATAATAAGGCTACCATATACCCCTATTTCAGTGGTTGCAACTTAAAGCTCTCGTGAAAAGAATTTTTCAGAGCTCAGCCTTTGCAAGTCAAAGAATTTTTTTACAAACCCTTGTATGAAGTATATACAGCTCATACCTAATTTTCTTATGAGTCCTTCTATCTATAGGATGGTTTACAAAGTTTATGTTATGTGTATTTGGGGAATATTCAAAGAAATATTAAAATATTAAATTTAGTAGTTTACAATGCGCATTGATAATTAGGATACAATTATTTGGGTTAATATAAATGTATTCCTAACTTTTGTATGTGGAATCTGTCGTGTAAACTTATATGTGTCACAGTCTGAATGACAGATGACAGATGCGTGTATGAGCAGCTGCTAGAGTGAAAATATCCTAAGAGAAAATGTATGTGTGATATATGAAAGAAGTTTCACAATTCATGGTATGCCAGAAAACAAAACAAAAAAAAATAAATAAACTTGTTTTTAAGAGAAATAATACAAATCAGTTCAATTATTAGAATATTAAGATACATAATGAATATTATCTACTCAACATATATTCCTTTAGTAATTTTTTTTAATTTAATAGTAGATAAGTGAAATCACACATCAAAATGGTTTATCAAGAAAATCTACATTTAGATTATTTTTTTTCCTTTTCCCAAAGGATAATTTTATGATATTCAATGTTATTTTTACTTTTAATGGTTACATAGATGTTAAACATCTTCAGACAAATATATGGTATAAAGCTAAAACAGAAGTTACATAAATAATTTATAAAACAATTATTTTTTTCATTTTGGTTTTGATAAATCAATTATTTCATAAAATAATATTTTTTTTGGTATTAAGGGGGAAATATGTTTTTGATCTTGAATACATCATCACATTTCATCAATACCTCTTCTTCACACATTTTAAAGAATATAAAAAGGTACAATGGTATAACTACTAGAGATAATAACATTAAGTATTATAAAGAGTCATTTCTTTACACTAAGAAGGGGATTACATGCAAAGTTGCATAATTTGAATATTTTGGTAACACAAGGTTATGACAAATATGATATCATCCAGATAATGGAAATATTAAGGGTATGTGTTACTGAGAACATAACTACTCAGCATTTGTCATAAACATATAAAGGCCTTATTTTCATTTTTATTCTTATTTTTGTTTTTATTCTTATTTTTCATTTTTAATTTTATTCTTCCTTTATCTCTATTTTTGATTCTTAATTTTTATTTTTATCTCAATCAAGAAACATCAATATTTAATAAAGTAATGTCTAGTATGAGAATATTGCTTCATTAAATATAGTGAAGATATTGGTTCATTAAAAGAAAATGTTCTAATTCTGAGTAAATACAATAATTCTTTCATTCATTCATTCACTCATATTCACATTTTGGTTCATGGCTATACATTCTTACCTATTATTGGTCTAATAAATATATTCCATTAATAAAGTTTGAGTAATAAAGATGGAAACACTTGTTACATAAAAGAACACACTGACACCTATGGGTTGGAAAGGTAATTACACCAATGACATAAAAATGTTCTATCTCATGAAGAATATGGTTAATAATGCATTATCATTTATTATTGTTTTACTACACAAACATGAATTCCATATTACTATTCTGATAATAATTATATGGATATTACTGAATGCTATGGTGCGCTGTGATATTGTAGGTTAGGAAAATTACCAGATTTGGTATAGAATATGGAATGAAGACTTCAAGCAAGATATTGGAATTACGTTAATAAAGACTTTTCATATTTCTAAATTCAAGCAATTTTGAAAAGTTGCAAGAAAAAGTCGAAGTTCCAGAAGGTAACAAGGCTATATGATGTCTGAGTAATAATAGACTGTGTCAATTACAATTCATTTCATCACTGACAACAACTGCAGTATTCACCACTGACAGCCACGATCGCAGTATCTATCCTGACAACCACGACTGCAGAGGACGATGATCTTATGAAACTAATATGAACTGTGTTATCACGTTTTTATCACGTTCCAGTGGTTTCCTATCACCTATGAAGCTTCAATGAAAGCTGGTGAACAATAAGGTAATTGTCAGGAAGCTACAACCCTGACATGTGTCCTGTGTATTAGGACTAAGGACTGGTTATGGTGCTATTTTTAACAAGGAAGAGTCATTTTAACCCTTGCTTTGCTGACCAAAGACGTCACACCTGTTCCAAGACCATTGCGGATGGCATGGAGGATTCCAGAAATGTCCAAGGCGAGCCAATGTAAGTCCAGGTCTTTGAAGGTGACACTGCACAGATATTAATTCTTCATTTCATCAATGGACTTTGTTTTCTTATCCACATTTGAATTTATGGACTTTGATTGACACATGACACATGGTCTCTACAATATCTACAGGTTATTTCAAAGGAATTATCGTATAAAGACTGTGTTTTAAAAGAATCAAGAACAAGACGTCAAGATGAAGACCAGATGACATCAGATGATGATGACTGGACTCGAGATGCTTCAATTTAGGTTTAGGAAAGTATAATACACATATTTTATATGAATATTGGTCACGGTTTACCATAACATGAATTCACATAATTATGTTATTGAGTGTGTATAACAATAATCTGATATTATGATTATTATTATTATGGAAATTAAATTATTTTTGCCAAAGAAGACGAAAAGAAGAAAGAAAATGTTATTATCCTAAAGATGAACTTCTCTACTTTGAGGGTTCCAATTAATGTCTGTCACCCTCAAAAGGGGGAATTGTTAAATATTAACTATTGGTTATGGATTTATTCTTTACACTCAATTCTTACCGAGTAAATTGACTTTCAGCTGACATTACACATGCTATTTCTGTATGGTAAAGTGTCATCCTGTTAAATATTAATTATTGGTTATGGATTTATTCTTTATACACTCAATTCTGTACCAAGCACGTTAACGATCGCTGACATTACAGATGCTATTTCTGTATGGTAAAGTGTCATCTCCATATACAGAGACCACGTGATCTAAGGGACTTATATATAATGGCTACACGAAGGGAGGGGGGGTCTTGCTCGCTCACTCACTCCACAGACACATGGGACAAGAACTATGATGAATGAACAGCCAGCTGCCATGTAACCAGTGTTGTTTCTCTGAGACGCTCCTGACAGAGACAGAATGTCATTTTTACCATTCAGGACACCAAGGAAAGATGTGTACAAGTTTTGCTATGGACAAATGGACAATCTCTACGTAACTATTTCACTCATTTTATGTTTTCCTGTAATGACGTTTCTTTGGTAAACAGTCCAATAAACCACTACATTTTTTTTATATAAGAAACGTAACATTTTCTTTAGAAGTATCGCATCTGGTAACAAGTCCTGAAAAAATATATGAAATTAAGCATTTTTAACATTTTGGAGAGCCAGCCAGTCACACTTGATTTTTAGAGTGTGAATTTCTGAAAACTTGCAAGGGGAGGAGGAAGCAAAATTACGTCAGATGTGCAAGTTGTCAAAGAAATCACACTACGATATTTCAGGATCAGAAAAGAACCTATGAATGAGGACTAAGAGTTGACTACAGGAATCAGACGTGCTGATGACAAGAGCGTTGTCCAAGAAAGGAGCTACAAGCTGAGATATTTCAAGGTAAGAAACAATGGATGTCATTACTTCTTTTTCTAAGCAAAGTAGACTGAAATTTATGTCTGTAGATCAGTCTAATTTAGAAGTTTTATGGCTCAGCTTATATGCAGAATGTGAAATGGAAAATCTAAAGCTAGAATCTAAGCTGGTGTCCTTTAATAGAGAAAGAGAGAAATTGAAAAATTTTTACAGTTGATTGACATATTTCATAAGTCTGTATTAGAGAAATCTAAAAATGACTGTGTAGAAATAGTGTCAGAAGATACTAGTGATGTTCCCGATATTGACTGTAAAGAGGAAATTGAGCAAGATGTGGGACATGTGTCTGTAATGGCTACTCAAGGTGACCTTGTCTCTGATGACGTAAAAAAAGATGGTGGAAATGTGGGAGGAGACTTGAGAACTGATGTAGGAGGAAACATGGGAGGAGACTTGAGAACTGATGTAGGAGGAAACATGGGAGGAGACTTGAGAACTGATGTAGGAGGGAACATGGGAGGAGACTTGAGAACTGATGTAGGAGGGAACATGGGAGGAGACTTGAGAACTGATGCAGATGACGTACGAGAGACGGATGTTCAAAGGCCACCAAAAATAGAAGACAATTCACAGGCCCAACTCCAAATTAAAGTTAGGAAAAATTTGTTAAAATTATGCAAAATCATTCCTGCATATGATAACAAAATCCATGTATGCAGAAATTCTGAAATCTTCGAAAGCTTTATTGACAAGCTTGATTTAAGTAATGACGAGAAAAATCAATTATTTAAATTGTGGCTTCCTGCAACCTTTTCCAGACGCTTAACATTGATGTTGACTTGTGATAACTTACATGGAGATCTAGATGATAAAGACAGATTGAAAATTCTGATTTTCTGTGCATTAAATGAAAATTGTCCAGATATTGATATTCTTCAAAAATTAAGGATTGGTCGGAAAGAATGTACTTTTACATTCATGTCCATATTTGAAAGGTTGTACAAAACTCTAATTACCAATGATAAAACACAATCAATGATAAAGTATTTTGTGGACAAATTTGGATTCCTAAATTCTGTATCTCGTGTTATTGCGTCACAAAAAGATACTTTATTTGAATGTGCGCAATCCCTTGATTTTGCTAGAAAACATGAGAATCGTGAATGGAAAATAAATCAAACAGACAGAGTAAGATCTTTTCAAAAGCCAGTGTCAAAATCTCCTAAACTGAGTCATCCCCGGAATCAAATCTTTGACATACGGAGGAAATTACATATTTGTTATAAGCCCTATAAAAAAATCCAAGAGTCCGCTTTGCAGAAAGAGTTAATAATTCAAAGTTCAGACCGCTCTGTAAAGAGACAAATGGCGGACATTGAAAGACAGGAACAGATGATTCTTCAAAGAGACATAGTTGAGTCTTCAGTTTACAGCTCATTATCGAGAGCTGCTCAAACAATCATTAAAAAAAGGAATCATAAAAAGAGTTTTTCAGGACATCTTTGACAAAGAAATAAGATTTGGTTTAGGAATTGACTGAAAATGAAATTATATGTTGTGTAAAAGTATTATACAATATATTATTCAGTTATTTGTAATTATTTTATAAATATAATCTGTAGTTCACAGCTTTTGTATATATATATATATATATATATATATATATATATATTCATACAGTATATATATAGTATATTTGTATAAGTAGAGATTGTATATCTATATCTATAGTGATAAAATTAAAATAAACTACAGAAAATATTTAGAATTACATTAAAGCCAATACATATATATGTATAAGACATTGCAATTGTTTTGTTTTTATATATGATATTAACCTTATCTTTTATTTATCCTTAGAATTTTCACTTCAAAGTAGGATTTAATCGGGAAAAATTCTCTTACATGGATTTATTCCTTTATTTACACAGGAATTTGTAATAACTGCATGATTTTATATATTTAACACTTAAAAGGAAATAATATATAACTAACTGAATCTAAATTTAGTTTTTGTGTGTTGCTAACATTTTGAAGTTATTTGCATGGCAATATGTTCTTACTGCATGACAGTCAAAGTATGTGACATTTAAACTGTTCTAATAATAAGGCAATTACCATATACCCCTATTTCAGTGGTTGCAACTTAAAGCTCTTGTAGCCTCAGTGAGCTCGGCCTTTGCAAGTCAAAGAATTTTTTTTTTAGGCCTCTTAAGTTACAGGGTTCAATTTCAGTTGCAAACCTTGCACAAAATATAGAAACAGATCATAACTAATTTTCTTATGAGTCTTTCTATCTATAAATGGTTCACAAAGTTTGTTATGTGTATTTGGAGAATATTCAAAGAAATATTAAAATATTAAATGTAGTAGTTTACAATGCGCATTGATAATTAGGATACAATTATTTGGGTTAAAATATATACGTATTACAACCTTTTTGTATGAGGAATCTGTGGTGTAAACTTATATGTTCACAGTCTGAGTGACAGGTGACAGATGTGTGTATGAGCAGCTGCTAAGAGTGAATATAATCTAAGAGTATGTGATGTATGAAAGGAGAGGTTTCAAAATTCATGGTATGCGAGAAAAACAACAACTTGTTTTTAAAGAAATAATACAAATCAGTTCAATTAGAATATTAAGATACATAATGAATATTATCTACTCAACATATATTCCTTTAGTAATTATTATTTTTTAGTTAATAGTAGATAAGTGTAATCACACATCAAAATGGTTTATCAAGAAAATTTACATTTAGATTATTTTTTTTCCTTTTTCTCAAAGGATAATTTTATGATATTCAATGTTATTTTTATTTTTAATGGTTACATAGATGGTACACATCTTCAGACAAATATATGGTATAAAGCTAAAACAGAAGTTACATAAATAATTTATAAAACAATATTTTTTTCATTTTGGTTTTGATAAATCAATTATTTCATAAAATAATATTTTTTTTCGGTATTAAGGGGGAAATGTTTTTAGATTTTGAATACATCATCACATTTCATCAATACCTCTTCTTCACACATTTTAAAGACTACAATGGTATAACTACTAGAGATAACATTAAGTATTATAAAGAGTCATTTCTTTACACTAAGAAGGGGATTACATGCAAAGTTGCATAATATGAATATTTTGTTAACACAAGGTCATGACAAATATGAAATCATCCAGATAATGGAAATATTAAGGGTATGTGTTACTGAGAACATAACTACTCAGCATTTGTCATAAACATATAAAGGCCTTATTTGCCTTATTTTTATTTTTATTCTTACTTTTGTTTTTATTTTTATTTTTCATTTTTTATTCTTCTTTTATCTCTATTTTTGATTCTTAATTTTTATTTTTTATCTCAATCAAGAAACATCAATATTTAATAAAGTAATGTCTAGTATGAGAATATTGCTTCATTAAATATAGTAAAGATATCGGTTCATTAGAAGAAAATGTTCTAATTCTGAGTAAATACAATAATTCTTTCATTCATTCATTCACTCATATTCACATTTTGGTTCATGGCTATACATTCTTACCTATTATTGGTCTAATAAATATATTCCATTAATAAAGTTTTAGTAATAAAGATGGAAACACTTGTTACATAAAAAAACACACTGACACCTATGGGTAGAAAAGGTAATTACACCAATGACATAAAAATGTTCTATCTCATGAAGAATATGGTTAATAATGCATTATCATTTATTATTGTTTTACTACACAAACATGAATTCCATATTACTATTCTGATAATAATTCTATGGATATTACTGATTGCTATGGTACGCTGTGATATTATAGGTTAGGAAAATTACCAGATTTGGTATAGAATAGGGAATGAAGACTTCAAGCAAGATATTGGAATTACGTTAATAAAGACTTTTCATATTTCTAAATTCAAGTAAGTTTAAAAAGTTACAAGAAGAAAAAGCCGAAGTTCCAGAAGGTAAAAAGGTTATATGATGTCTGAGTAATAATAGACTGTGTCAATTACAATTCATTTCATCACCGACAGCCACGACTGCAGTATTCACCACTGACAGCCACGATCGCGGTATCCATCACTGACAGACAGAGGACGATGATCCTATGATGCTAATATGAACTGTGTTATCACGCTTTTATCACGTTCCAGTGGTTTCCTATCACCTATGAAGCTTCAATGAAAGCTGGTGAACAATAAGTTGTCAGGAAACTACAATCCTGACATGAGTCCTGTGCATTAGGACTAAGGACTGGTTATGGTGCTATCTTTAGCAAGGAAGAGTCATTTTAACCCTTGCTTTGCTGACCAAAGACGTCACACCTGTTCCAAGACCATTGCGGATGGCATGGAGGATTCCAGAAATATCCAAGGCGAGCCAATGTAAGTACAGGTCTTTAAAGGTGACACTGCTCAGATATTAAAGCTTCATTTCATCAATGGACTTTGTTTTCTTATCAACATTTGAATTTATGGACTTTGATGGACACATGACACACGACCTCCACAATATCTACATGTTATTTCAAAGGAATTATCATATAAAGACTGTGTTTTAAAAGGATTAAGAACAAGACGTCAAGATGAAGACCAGATGACATCAGATGATGATGACTGGACCCGAGATGCTTCGATTTAGGTTTAGGAAAGTATAAGACACATATTTTATATGAATATTGGTCACGGCTTACCATAACATGAAGTCACATCATTATGTTATTGAGTGCATATAACAATAATCTGATATTATTATTATTATTGAAATTAAAGAAGAAGAAAAAGAAGAAAGAAGATCTGATTATCCTAAAGATGAACTTCTCTACTTTGAGGGTTCCAATTAATGTCTGTCACCCTCAAAAGGGGGAATTGTTAAATATTAATTATTGGTTATGGATTTATTCTTTATACACTCAATTCTGTACCAAGCACGTTAACGATCGCTGACATTACAGATGATATTTCTGTATGGTAAAGTGTCATCTCCATATACAGAGACCACGTGATCTAAGGGACTTATATATAATGGCTACACGAAGGGAGGGGGGGTCTTGCTCGCTCACTCACTCCACAGACACATGGGACAAGAACTATGATGAATGAACAGCCAGCTGCCATGTAACCACGTGTTGTTTCTCTGAGACGCTCCTGACAGAGACAGAATGTCATTTTTACCATTCAGGACACCAAGGAAAGATGTGTACAAGTTTTGCTATGGACAAATGGACAATCTCTACGTAACTATTTCACTCATTTTATGTTTTCCTGTAATGACGTTTCTTTGGTAAACAGTCCAATAAACCACTACATTTTTTTTATATAAGAAACGTGACATTTTCTTTAGAAGTATCGCATCTGGTAACAAGTCCTGAAAAAATATATGAAATTAAGCATTTTTAACACATCCCCATATATAGAGACCACGTGATCTAAGGGACATATATATAATGACTACACGAAGGGGGGGGCTCTCGCTCTCTCTTCAGACACATGGGACATTAAGGTGAATGGACAGCTGCTATGTAACCACGTGTTGCTTCCCTGAGACGCTGCTGACAAGAGACAGATGTCATTTTACCTTTCAGGACACCAAGGAAAGAAGCGTACAAGCTTTGCTATGGACAAATGGACAATCTCTTCGTAACTATTTCACTCATTTTATGTTTTTCTGAAATTATGTTTTTTTGATGGACAGTCCAATAAACCACTACATTTTTTTATAAGAAACATTGTGATATTTCTTTAGAATATCGCATCTGGTAACAAGTCCTGGTAAAAATATACGAAATTAAGGATTTTTAACAGTGGTGCCGCAGCCTTTATTGAGGTAGAGTATTATATCGCCATTCGGCATCAGTGGTTATGCAGTCTGATCGATAGCATATACCTTATCTATCCATTGGCATGGTTTCACCTGCACTGGCAGGCATACATAGCAATTTTCACTATGCACGATGCACTTTTTCTAGGTTATGCTTGATCAGATCATTGATTATTGCGCCATATTATCAGGATTACATGCTGGACCTTTAATATATGTGCTGAGCCTGTTAACTAACATTTTTCCGAAATGACTGTATTTTTTACTGTCACATATAACTTGTAATGATGATGATGAGAAGTCGTACATTCATTGTCTGCACTATATTACAGGTGTACATACCGTTAATTAGGCAGCATTAATGGATTATGAAATGTACTTGTATGCATTCATTTCAACCCCTATACCATTTATTTTTGTGTTTTTGATTGCATTTCTTGTCGCCATGTGCATATATGCGTTTATATTTTTAATGTCTTTATTTCTATATTTTTGAATTCAGTTCATCATTTTATGGTAGTAAAGCTTATCTTTCTCTTGTTTGGAGTATATACATTTTGAAGTGCCACGTAACAAGGCATCTACTCTATATGCGATTTCTACACCCTCCTTGACCCTGAGCTCCAACAATGCCAGTTGCTGCTCGGAAGTGCTGTATGCACAGATAAAAACACTCGCTCCTGTGTTACTGGGGTTCAGTAATGTCAGCTGTTCCCTACTGTGTGTCCAGCAAGAAGTCCTGCTGCCTCAAATTTCAAGTTACACCAGATTAGAAAGTTGCTCATACTAGGCCTCAGCCTACACCCTGACTGAACCTGGGCTCCAACACCGCCAGTTGCTGCTCGGAAGTGCCGTCTGCACAGTCAACACTTGCTCCTGTGTTATTGGGTTTCAGTATTGTCAGCTGATCCCCAGCTGTGTAGCTGGCAATCTTTCCTGCTCTGTCCACACTCACCCAAGTTCAGATTTTCAACTTGGTCCAATTTGTCCTCTGCCTCCACTCTGTTTCTACTCTCATCAATGGACTCTAACACCACCAGTTGCTGCTCGGAAGTGCCGTCTGCACAGTCAACACTTGCTCCTGTGTTATTGGGGTTCAGTAATGTCAGCTGATCCCCAGCTGTGGAGCTGGCAATCTTTCCTGCTCTGTCCACACTCACCCAAGTTCAGATTTTCAACTTGGTCCAATTTGTCCTCTGCCTCCACTCTGTTTCTACTCTCATCAATGGACTCTAACACCGCCAGTTGCTGCTCGGAAGTGCCGTCTGCACAGTCAACACTTGCTCCTGTGTTATTGGGGTTCAGTAATGTCAGCTGATCCCCAGCTGTGGAGCTGGCAATCTTTCCTGCTCTGTCCACACTCACCCAATTTCAGATTTTCAACTTGGTCCAATTTGTCCTCTGCATCCACTCTGTTTCTACTCTCATCCCTGGGCTCCAACATCGCCAGTTGCTGCTCAGAAGTGTCTTTGGCACGGGTACTCCCTCCTGCCCAGCCTGGTTACAGCACGCCAGCTGTTTCTGGGCTGTGTCAACGTCACTTTGCCTCCAATAAGTTGTCCTGTCGTGTTTCGGTCGGGTTAGCCGACTCTATGGTGCCTGCAGTTTTGGTGCTTCCTATGTGGGCTGTGGGATATGTAACTAAAGGCTGTTTCCGTAGTGCCAATAGGACAAGCACCCCCTGTAGGACTGTGGGATTCGGTAACTGCAGCCGGCTCGCGGCCTTGCAACTTTATTTTTCATGGGTACATTCAGCTACCCATCTGGGTTCCAGTACCGTCAGCTGGTTCTCGCCAGTGTCTTTGGCACGGGTACTCCCTCATGCCCAGCCTGGTTACAGCACACCAGTTGTTTCCGGGCAGTGTCAACGTCACTTTGCCTCCAATAAGATGTCCTGTCGTGTTGCGGTCGGGTTAGCCGACTCTATGGTGCCTGCAGTTTAGGTGCTTTCTATGTGGGCTGCGGGATATGTAACTAAAGGCTGTTTCCGTAGTGCCAATAGGACAAGCACCCCCTGTAGAACTGTGGGATTCGGTAACTGCAGCCGGCTCGCGGCCTTGCAACTTTATTTTTCATGGGTACTTTCAGCTACCCATCCGGGATGCAGTACCGTCAGCTGGTTCTCGCCAGTGTCTTTGACATGGGTACTCCCTCCTGCCCAGCCTGGTTACAGCACGCAAGCTGTTACCGGGCAGTGTCAATGTCACTTTGCCTCCAATAAGTTGTCCTATTGTGTTGCGGTCGGGTTAGCCGACTCTATGGTGCCTGCAGTTTAGGTGCTTCCTATGTGGGCTGCGGGATATGTAACTAAAGGCTGTTTCTGTAGTGCCATTAGGACAAGCACCCCTGTAGGACTGTGGGATTCGGTAACTGCGGCCGGCTCGCGGCCTTTCAACTTTATTTTTCATGGGTATCCTTCAGCTACCCATCCGGGTTCCAGTACCGTCAGCTGGTTCTCGCCAGTGTCCTTTGGCACGAGTACTCCTCCTGCCAGCCTGGTTACAGCACGCCAGCTGTTTCCGGGCAGTGTCGACGTCACTTTGCCTCCAATAAGTTGTCCTGTCGTGTTGCGGTCGGGTTAGCCGACTGTATGGTGCCTGCAGTTTAGGTGCTTCCTATGTGGGCTGCGGGATATGTAACAAAAGGCTGTTTCCGTAGTGCCAATAGGACAAGCACCCCTGTAGGACTGTGGGATTCGGTAACTGCGGCCGGCTCGCGGCCTTGCAACTTTATTTTTCATGGGTACCTTCTGCTACCCATCCGGGTTCCAGTACCGTCAGCAGGTTCTCGGCAGTGCTTTTAGCCTAGGTGCCTCCATCTCGGTATCTGAGTTCCAGCAACGTCTGCTGGTCCTTGGTAGTGCTTTGTAGCATAGGTACCTCCTGCTTAGTAACCGTGTCCCAGTACCGTCAGCTGGTCCTCGGTTGTGCCATTGGCTCTGTTCCTTCTGCTGCCCCTCCGGGTTCCAGCACTGTCAGCTGGTCCTCGTTACTTCCATTGTCTCTTGTACCTTCTGCTACCCGTCCGGGTTCCAGTACCGTCAGCTGGTCTCGGCAGTGCCTTTGGCCTAGGTGCCTCCATCTCGGTATCCGAGTTCCAGCAACGTCTGCTGGTCTTGGTAGTGCTTTGTAGCACAGGCACCTCCTGCTTAGTAACCGTGTCCCAGTACCGTCAGCTAGTCCTCGGTTGTGCCATTGGCTCTGTTCCTTCTGCTGCCCCTCCGGGTTCTAGCACAGTCAGCTGGTCCTCGTTACTTCCATTGTCTCTTGTACCATCTGCTACCCGTCTGGGTTCCAGTACCGTCAGCTGGTTCTCAGCAGCGCCTTTGGCTTAGGTGCCTCCATCTCGGTATCCGAGTTCCAGCAATGTCTGCTGGTCCTTGGTAGTGCTTTGTAGCACAGGTACCTCCTGCTTAGTAACCGTGTCCCAGTACCGTCAGCTGGTACTCGGTAGTGCCATTGGCTCTTGTTCCTTCTACTACCCATCCGGGTTCCAGGACAGTCAGCTGGTTCTCGGCAGTTACTCAGCCTTCTTGTACCTTCAGCTACATTTCCAAGTTGAAGATTTTTTAAATGTTTTTTTTGGTAATCACTCTGGATCTCCCTGACGACGACACTGAAGACGACGACCCTGAAGACGACGACCCTGAAGACCACCCCGAAGAAGACGACGACCCCAAAGACGAGGACCCTGAAGACCACCCCGAAGAAGACGACGACCCCAAGGACGACGACCATGAAGACGACGAGCCTGAACACCACCCCAAAGAAGAACAAAAAGATTAACCAGAAGAAGATGACCAAGAGGACAAAGAAGATGAAGACAACCAACAAGATACAGAACAAGAGACAGAAGACCAAGAAGCAGAAGAACAAAAATCAGAAGAACATTAAGCATAAGACCAAAAATCAGAGCAAAAGATATGCTCTAAATTATAAGCAGAAGAAGACTAAGTAGTGTATGGGGGTGAGTCCATTCTTCCTCGTGGTTTCCCTGGAAAATGCCTGCTGCTGCAGGCCAAACTGAACGCGGACAAATACTGTTGTAAATCTTGTGACAGCAAGAACGGAAGGTGTAATCTTCAAACTTTTAGAGATTACAACTACAGGAATGCCTGTCACAAAGAAGATGAATAGGAAGAAGATGAAGAAGTAGAATATGAAGAAGAATAATAGTTAAATAAGAAGAATATGAAGAATGTTACAAAAAAGATGAATAGGAAGAAGTTTAAGAAGAAGATAAATAAGGTGAAGAATAAGTTGATGAAAAAGATGCTTCTGCTGAGGATCATGAAGGAGAAAGTGTGGGAGAAGTAAAAAAGAAGGTGAAGAGCATGGAAGTAGTGAAACATACATATGTGCCAAAATAGAAAAAAGGTTTACAACATAGTCAATTTCTTCGTAACTCGGAACGTCTTAAAAAAATTTTTATTCCTGCTATTCCATTTGATTGGGCTAAACCTCTATGCCTTTAATGTCTCCTCCACCTCCCCCAATACATTCTACATTATTCTTAGTTGTTTTCCTTCATGTACAATTAACCTACAAGGAAAGAAAGGGGTTATTTTAATTCCAATATTTTTGTCCCATTGACTTACATTGATTTCTGGTATCGGAATTGGCGATATCCGATACTTTTTGAATATCGGACCGATCCAATCCGATCCGATATTTTGCAATATCGGAAAGTATCGCTCAAAACTAATCTCTACAACTGTTAAGAGGAGACTTTGTGCAGCAGGCCTTAATGGTAAAATAGCTGCTAGGAAACCGCTGCTAAGGACAGGCAACAAGCAGAAGAGACTTGTTTGGGCTAAAGAACACAAGGAATGGACATTAGACCAGTGGAAATCTGTGCTTTGGTCTGATGAGTCCAAATTTGAGATCTTTGGTTCCAACCACCACCAGGCAAGAAATCACACTTATTAAACCTGACAGGGCTCACCTGTGAAGTGAAAACCATTTCCGGTGACTACCTCTTGAAGCTCATCAAGAGTGTGCAAAGCAGTAATCAAAGCAAAAGGTGGCTACTTTGAAGAACCCAGAATATAAGACATATTTTCAGTTGTTTCATACTTTTTTGTTAAGAATATAATTCCACATGTGTTAATTCATAGTTTTGATGCCTTCAGTGTGAATGTACAATTTTCATAGTCATGAAAATACAGAAAAATATTTGAATGAGAAGGTGTGTCCAAACTTTTGATCTGTACTGTATATTAGGTATTGCCGTTTTCAGAATCGCCCGATCTATCAATGAAAAAAAGGATTAACCTGATCGCTAAACGGCATAGTGTGAAAAAAATTAAAAATGCCAGAATTACGTTTTTTTGGTCGCCATGACATTGCATTAAAATGCAATAACAGGCGATCAAAAGAACGTATCTACACCAACATCAATATCACTAAAAACGTAAGCTCGGCACACAAAAAGCAAGCTGTTTCTCGACACGAGTTCATGAAAAATGGAGTTGCTACGGGTCTCGGAATATGGCGCAATTTTCTTTTGTTTGTTTTAGCAAAGTTTGGAATTTGTTTTCACCACTTAGGTAAAAAGAACCTAGACATGATTGGTGTCTATGAACTCGTAATGACCTATAGAATCATAATGGCAGGTCATTTTCAGCATTTAGTAAACATAGCAATAAAGCCAAACAAAAAACATGTGTGGGATTGCACTTTTTTTGCAATTTCATCGCATTTGGAATTTTTTTCCCATTTTCTAGTACACAACATGGTAAAACCAATGGAGTCGTGATCTTGGGTTGGGTGAGGGCTTATTTTTTGCGTGCTGGGCTGACTTTTTTAATGATACCACTTTGGTGCAGATTGCATTTTGATGTAATGTAGCGGTGACCAAAAAAACGTAATTCTTGTGTTTTTACTTTTTTTCCCAATACTCCGTTCAACAAATAGTTTAGTCCTTTTTTTATTGATAGATCGGGTGATTCTGAATGCGGCGATACCTAATATGTGTATGTGTGATTTTATTTTTATTGTTTTATTTTGAATGGAGCGAAAGGAGGGTGATTTCAATTTTTATATTTTTTTATTCTTTTTATATATTTAAACACTTTTTTTTACTTTTGGCGTGCTTCAATAGTCTCCATAGGAGACTAGAAGCTGCCACAACTCGATCGGCTCTGCTACATAGAGGCGATGGTCAGAGAAGATTGTAATGCCTTGAGGTCACTGTTGAGGACTTTCATCACTTGATGACTTTCCTCACTGTTGAGGAAAACATTTAGAGAAAATTATAATTTCAGAAACCAGCAAATGAAAAGATCTGCAAATCACACAAAACATTTCTGCATGCAATAGACATCTACAGTAGACTTTTTTCTGGTAGGATATTTGTATATGATTATAAAACAAATGTCTTCCCACATCAGAATAGAACTTCATACATTTGACAATGTATCTCACACAATCCTTATTGAAAAAATGAAAAGTATGGAATGGACAAGGCAACTGTTAGGTGGATTCATAACTGGCTTAGTGATCGGTCCCAAAGAGTCGTCGTAAATGGCTGCACATCCAGTTGGAAGAATGTATCAAGTGGGGTACCATAGGGCTCTGTCCTGGGTCTTGTATTGCTCAACATCTTTATCAATGATTTAGATGAAGGAATTGAGGGTAAGCTGATTAAATTTGCTGATGACAAAAAGCTAGGAGGTATAGCTAATACTGGAGAAGAGTGAGAGAGGATTCATGAACATATAAATAAACTGGAGCAGTGGGCATCAACTAACAGAATGGTTTTTAACAGGGAAAAATGCAAAGTACTACATCTGGGCAATAAAAATGAAAAAAGCATATACAAAATGGGAGGAATAGGGCTAAGTAACAGCACATGTGAAAAAAACTTGGGTATACTAATAGATCACAGACTGAACATGAGTCAACACTGTGATGCAGCAGCAAAAATTACAAATACAATTCTAGGATGTATTAACAGAAGCATACAGTCTAGATCACGTGAAGTCATTATTGCCCTCTACTCCTCTTTGGTCAGACCTCATCTGGAATACTGTGTCCAGTTTTGGGCACCACATTTTAAAAAAGACATAAACAAACTAGAGCAAGTTCAGAGAAGAGCGACTAGAATGGTGACTGGTCTGCAAACCATGTACTACGAGGAACGGTTGCAGGATTTGGGAATATTTAGCTTGCAAAAGAGAAGACTGAGAGGAGACTTAATAGCTGTATACAAATATCTCAAGGACTGTCACATTGTAGAAGGATCATCTTTATTCTCATTTGCACAAGGAAAGACTAGAAGCAATGGGATGAAACTGAATGGGAGGAAACACATATTAGATATTAGAAAAAACTTTTTGACAGTTAGGGTGATGAGTGAGTGGAACAGGCTGCCACGAGAGGTGGTGAGTTCTCCTTCAATAGAAGTCTTCAAACAGAGGCTGGATCAATATCTGTCTGGGATGATTTAGTGAATCCTGCTTTGAGCAGGGGGTTGGACCAGAAGGCCCAGGAGATCCCTTCCAACTCTACCATGCTATGATTCTATGATTCATTTAAATCGCAAAAGGATCATGTTAGATCACAATGCAAAGTCCCACAATCACAATATATAAGCTTTTGTACAAAAAATGCTATAGCATACAGTTTCTACTCTGTGCCATAGTTGTTTATTTTTCTAATTTTATTTAAGTGACTTTTAGACTATTTTTATAGAATCATGTCTATTGGATTATACATAAAATTGGCAGATCAACTGATGCTTAGACTATTTATCAGATTTTTACAGATATTAGGAGAGACGGTATTATTTTACATATTGAAAATGTTCTTGCATTATCACAATCCTAATCATTGTTTTTTTAAATTATCATAAAATAGTTCATGTTTATAATCCCTGAGAGGCCATATGCTTTACAACTCAATGAAATGTGTGCTCTAACCAGCACACATACTGCAAGCATGACTAGTGTTGAGCGATACTTTCCGATATCCAAAAATATCGGATCGGAATGGTATCGCCGATATCACTAAAATATCTGCGATACCCGATACCGATACCGGAAGTCCCATGTAAGTCTATGGGAACAAAATATCGCAACTAAAAAAACACTTTCTTTCCTTGTAAACACAAAATATACACACATAGAATACATATATATTATACATGTCATTGTGACATATATATATACATATATTTATAGTTTATTCACTTCTACATAGTAAAATAGCCTCTGATTCAATTGCCGGGTAAAGCCGGCATTTGTGAAAAGACAGAAGCACCCGAGGGTCCAGTCGCCACAGAGATGTTGCATCGCACCCAGCGGTGTGACAACTTACTCTCAGGTAAGGAGGAAACACCCCATTGACTCCAACCACTGCATTCAACAGTACACTATGCCAGCTGAGTGTAGGCGGACCCAATGGGATGGTCTAGCTCAGGCTGGTTAGAACAGGGTGTAGCTAGTTGGATGGGAGGGGTTGAGGCAGCCTTATGCTGCATGTCTTTGTAGTAAGAATTGTTTCCTTTCCTGCTTTCTTACTACGTCGCATACTCCACTCTGCTACATCACTCTGCACCATTGCTCTATCTCACATCTATCTGCCCTGGAAGGATACCGTCTTACCTGTAGAAGACTTATCACCTAGCTGCACTACACCATCCCTGCCAGAGGACCTGCACAGCAGCGCTGGTCACCCTGACCAGGTACTACAGGTGGCGTCACGACAAACTACACAAACATTCTATCATCCCCTGGAAATATCCCACATTCCAGTGATCGCCCAGGTCACGGACCGAGCTGTGCTACTCGTGACATCCCCCATAGAAGTCGACGTGATCGGTGCCGAGTACCCCCAAAACCCCTGTCTCTGTGCGACTCAACTTCCCTCACTGTGCTGGCACTTTACATTTACAATGCCTCTGGGTTTTTTTTTTGGGGGGGTGGGGAACATGCAGACTTTTGCTATGGGGCCCCATGATTTATATGTACGCCCCTGCTGCTGAGGCATGGTATTTAAGGCTGTTAAGGAGCCAACATACATGGACCTTGCCAGCAGCGTCAGACTGGAGTACCTTGGGCCCACCAGAGAAAATATATTCTTGCGGCCCAACATCATACTTCCCAACCTTTGAATAAGGGAAAGAGGGACAAAGGCTGTGGCACGCTGTGCATGCTGCAGAAAATTTTAGGCCATGCCACGTTGCACCACAGACTGTCCAGGAGTTGGTGGATGCTTTAGTCCAGGTGTGGGAGGAGATCCCTCACGAGACCATCCGTCGCGCTCATCAGGAGCATGGCCAGAAGTTGTAGGGAGGTCATACAGCATACCTCCCAAATTTGGAAGACAGGAAAGAGGATTAAAGCCTGCGGCGCGGGTTGCGCGCCGCTGAAAATTTTAGGCCACGCCCCGACAACACCCATTTCACAGCTAATCACACCCATATCCTCGCCCCAAGCGTAACCATTTAGCACTGCTGATCACACTGACTGGTAATGAGGGCACAGTGGCTGGTACTGAGGAAAAGAAAGAAAGAGCAGCGAGAGAGAAAGAACAAACAGAGAAAGAAAGAGAGGAAAGAAAGAAAAGAGAGAAAGAAAGAACAGAGAGAAAAAAGAACAGAGAGTGAGAAGGAAAGAACAGAGAGCGAGAAAGAAAGACTAGAGAGAGAGCCATAGGCGTAGCTAGGGTTTTGGTTTAGTGGGGGCAAAACTTCTGAGTGGGCCCATCATCAGAGAACCTCAGCAAATGACCGCGCTGTTGGCCAAAATAATCTATATATAAAAAGACCAATATTGATATTACCGCCATATGGTCTGTGTTAAATAATACCAGTCCTACAGAACATATAGATTACAGCACAGGTACAGATAATGACTTACCGCTGATGTTCTTTCTAATGGAATTGTTCACTTTTCATGTCTTTTCCATCTGGCCCACACCGACATGACGACTTCTCCAGCCAGGACTCGACTGCACCCCCATTAAAAAAAAAATAAAAAAAATACTCACCTCCCGGCTCCTGTGCTGCTCACTGTTCTCCCTCTCAGCGTCTGACAGCGGGCGCCGGCAGGTGATGTTATTGCGCCCGCTGTCATACGCTGAGAGGGGGATTATGGGAGAGAAGGAGCGCTCGCTCCTTCTCTCTCTATGCGGTCAGCTTTATCGGCTGGATGCCGATACAGCTGACCCTCCGATGACGGGTGGGGGGCCCACTGCTGGCACCGGGCCCCCCCAACGCCTGTTCAGGCCCCATAGCTTCCGGGCGGCAGAGCAGGGAGAGCGATTCTCCCTGCTCTGCCGCAGAATGTAACTGTATCGTAGCTCTGGGTGGGCCCCCTCAGAGCGCGGGCCCCGGGGCCACCGCCCCCTCTGCCCCGCGACCTATCCTTTCAAATCAGGGCCCACCACGCAGGAGCTGGGGCCCACCGTAGGTTTCTCCGGTGTCCCGGTGCCTCAGTCCGACCCTGCTTGCCAGCCTGATAATACCAGGCCACAGCAGTCTGCTTATCTTTGCTGGTTAACAAAAATAGGGGATCCCCTCGAAAAAAAATTGGCGTGGGGTCCACCCTATTTTTGTTAACCAGCCAGATGAAGCAGACTGCTGAGGCCTGGTTTTTCAGGCTGGTAATGAGCCAATATCCATGGACCTTGCCAGCCTGATAATACCAGGCCACAGCAGTCTGCTTAGCTTGGCTGGTTAACAAAAATAGGGGATCCCCTCGAAAAAAAAAACGGCGTAGGGGTCCCCCTATTTTTGTTAACCAGCCAAGTAAAATGCAGACTGCTGCGGCCTGGTATTAAAAGACTGTCAAGGCCCATGGATTTTGGCCCTCAACAGCCTGATAATACCAGGCTACAGCAGCCCCACATTTGGCGCATCAAAAGATGTGCCAATTGTGGCACTTTACCCGGCTCTTCCCACTGCCCTGCAGCGGTGGCAAGTGGGGTAATAAGGGGTTAATGTCACCGTTGATTGCACGGTGACAATAAGCCCGGTTAATAATGGAGAGGTGTCAATAAGACACCGATCCATTATTAATCCCAAAGTTTTTAAATGTATAAAAAAAAGACACAGCAAGAAAAAAGTATTTTAATGAAATAAAAGAGACAACACAGTTTTCATTTCTTTTATTATACTCTCATTCCTGCGATGCCATCGATCTCCTGTAAAAAAAGGAAAAAAACAAACCAACAGTATACCACCTGTCCGACGCAGTCCATAGTAACGACTGTCCCACGACGATCCAGCTCTGCTACATCGGAATGACAGGCAGAGGCTGTCATCCCGGCGCAGCACAGCTGATTACCTGCTTCCCCGGCGGTGACGTCATCGGACTGACTGCTTTACGGCCGGGATTACCCAGCAGTCACTGCAGTTATCGCGAGAAACTGCATGTGACCGCCGGGTAAAGATGATGGCGGCCATCAACCAGTCCAGGCCGTGACCACCGGAGATCTTCTGCCAGGTAAGTGCCGCTGACTCCTGACAGACCCGACCGACGGACACTCACAGTGACAGTGACAATTCCGATTCCGGTATACGATATATGGGAAATATCGAAAGTCAATATCGAAAGTCCGATACAGCTAATATCGGCCGATACCCGATACTTGCGGTATCGTATCGCTCAACACTAAGCATGACCCTTTCCGCTTATACAGCATAAGAGCACTATGAGTGTATCTAGATTACCTTGTTCAGTCTATGTAATACATGCAAAGTGGCTGTCTACTCATCTGCAAGTACATTGTGTTCTGCTAGTTTTTATTTATCTATGGTACTTTAGTTATCCAGTGAGAAAGGACAACTATGTGCTTTGTTTTCGTGAGTAGCTAAATGACTAAGGGTACAACACCTCGGACAATGGTATCTGGATTTAGTAATGCTGGGATACTATATTTAGAATAATTAAAGAGTTGTTCTCAACTTGTGTCTTCAGGAGAACACAACTTTCAAGTTTATTCCCTTCATTGTTAATGGGCAGCAGGCACTTCTTCTTGAGTAACAGTTCTGATTCAGCATTTTCACTCCACTGATGAGATTCACACTGCTACTGTGACACATTATTAGTCTGTCAGTGTTTCATACTGAAGTCTTTACTGTTATCACTATATTTACATATAGAGACAACAGGGCCTTTGTATAAGTGCAACAATGAATAAGTGAACTGATCTGGTATCTGCCAGTAGTTGGAGCTGGGGTTTTTGATTTTACAGGACTGGTAACATGACTAGGGGAGGTGAGCAGCTGCATAACTGCTGTATAAAAAATACTGTATATACTCGTGTATAAGCCGAGATTTTCAGCACCTTTTTTCGTGCTGAAAATGCCCCCTCGGCTTATACACGAGTCAAAGGGCAGAAACCAGCGGGGTAGGGGATGCCGCGGCAGGAGCCGGTGGCTGGGATCATACTCACCCCTCCCCGTGCCATCGCTGAACGTCCCTGCAATCCTGCGTTCTCCCCAGCTTCCTGCAGCTCTTCAGCACTGAGCGGTGATGTAATACCCGCTCATTAAGGTCATGTAATAGGGGACCACTCCCATAGGCGTGGCCTCCATATTCATGGCCTTAATGAGCGGTATTACATCACCGCTCAGTGCTGGAGAGCTGCAGGAAGACGGGGAGAACGCAGGATGCAGGGACGCTCAGATGGCACGTGAGGGTGAGTATGATGGAGGAGAGGACAAGAGCACGGAACAGGACGGGGGTGAGAACGTGGACGGGGGAAGCATAGAGGAGGACGGGGAAGCTGGAGCAGGACGGAGGAAGCATGGAGGAGGACGGGGGTGAGAACGGAGGACGGGGGAAGCATGGAGCAGGACGGGGGGAGATCGGGGACGGGGGAAGCGTGGAGAAGGACGAGGGGGAGAACGGAGGACGGGGGAAGCATGGAGCAAGGACGGGGGGAGAAGGGGGTGTGGACAGGGGGGAAAGCATGGAGGAGGACGGGGGAAGCATGGAGCAGGACAGGGGAGGATGGCGGGCACAGAGGAGCACGGAGCAGGACGGGGGGTACAGGAGGACGGAGAAGGAATGGGGGAGCACAGCGGAGGACGGAGCAGGAGGGGGGGGAGTACAGAGGAGAATGGGGAGCACAGAGCTGGATGGGGGAGCAAAGAGCAGGACGGGGGCAGCACAGAGCAGGAGGGCAGTTTATACACCCGGCTTATACACGAGTCAAAAATTTTTCCCAGTTTTTTGTGGCAAAATTAGGGGGGTCGGCTTATACACGGGTCGGCTTATACACGAGTATATACGGTAAATGTGCGGAAGTGGTGACTTGTATCTCAGGAGTTAACTCCTCTCCTGGAAACTACTGCACACATGGGGCCAGGCTGTTGTGGTAGATCTGCACACTATGTAAGATAAAAACTCTCATAGTAGGAGAATGAAAGCAAAATACTATAAAATAAGCAAGTTAACTGCAAACTTGCTTATTTTCATGCTGTTTAACGAACTATACCAATTTAATAAAATGAGAATACTGCTCACCAGATTTCACAATACACAATGCATCTATCTGTTAGACCTCTCAAAGCTGCTGTACTTATAGTAAAAAGCCATGTGCGAATTGCTGTACAATCCTTGCAAAAGTTTCCCTTTCAAATGTTAAAATTACTATTTTATTATTCCAACTCTAGCTGACGTCATCAAATGATTATTTTAATTATAGAATTTTATATCCATTCTGACATGCAATTTCAAAGTAAGTACTGTACATCAAGCCTATAAATTTTATATAATCATAAAATATGCAGGTATTGTGAAATTGTTTGACACATATGCTGTAAGTGGAGTTAACTAATACAGACATTAAATACATACCGTATATACTCGAGTATAAGTCCACCCGAGTATAAGCCGACCCCCCTAATTTTGTCACAAAAAATTGGGAAAACTTATTGACTTGAGTATAAGCATAGGGTGGGAACTGCAGCAGCTACTGGTAAAATTCAAAAATAAAAATAGATGCCAATAAAAGCAATATTAATTGAGACCTGAGTAGGTTAAATGTTTTTGAATATCCGTATTGAATCAGGAGCCCCATATAATCCTCCAAACAGTTCATGATGGCCCCATAAGATCCTCCATACAAAATACACTCCATATAATGCTGCACAAAGGTTAATAATGGCCCCATAAGATGCTCCATAGAATAATATGCCCCATATGCTGTTCCATAAAGGTTATGGCCCCATGAGATGCCCCATAGAATAGGCCCCATATGCTGCTCCATTATTGTTATGGCCCCTTAACATGCCCCATAGAATATGCCCCCATATGATGCTCCATAAAGGTTATGGCCCCATAGAATATGCCCCATATGCTGCTCCGTAAAGTTTATGGCCCCATAGAATATGCCCCCATATGCTGCTCTTTAAAGGTTATGGCCCCATAAAATATGCCCCCATATGCTGCTCCATAAATATTATGGCCCCATAGAATATGCCCCATATGCTGCTCCGTAAATGTTATGCCCCATATGATGTTCCATAGATTATGACCCCATATGCTGCTGCGAATAAAATAAAAAAAAACACATACTCACCTCTCGTCGCTGGGGGCCAGGTGCTGGTGTCCTGAGCAGGTGGGGACACCGGCGCGTTATGGGTGACAGGTGCCGGTGTCACCACTGCCTCAGGCCCCCGGTACCTGCGATATTCACCTGTCCCTCTTCCACCGCCGCGCGCCGCTGTGTCTTCTGGGTCGGTCCTCTGGTTGTCAATGTTCAGGCAGAGGGCGCGGCACGCACTAACCACGTCATCGCGCCCTCTGACCTGAACGTCACAGACAGGGGACGCGAGGACAGAGCAGCGCACAGCGGTGGAACGAGGACAGGTGAATATAGCATGGCTCCCCCTGTCCTTCCCATCATACTCACCCCCTCCTGGCTCGTCTATGCAGCCCCTGCGTCCCCCCATTGTCAAAGGCTCTTCATTCCTTCAGCGGTCACGTGGTACCACTCATTAAAGTCATGAATATGTGCATATTCATGACTTTAATGAGCGGTACCACATTACCGCTAAACACAGGCACCGGAGACCGTGGGAGAAGAGCAGGGGCTGCAGAGACCGCGCCAGGAGGTGGTGATTATATAGGACAGCTGCGCTCCCCTCCCCCGCTGACCTTCTGGTATAAGACTCAAGTATAAGCCGAGAGGGGCACTTTCAGCCCTAAAAAATGGGCTGAAAATCTCGGCTTATACTCGAGTATATACGGTAAATAAACCTGTCACATTGGATAGCGCTATCTGCTTGCAGATATATAATCTGCAGGTAAATAACATTAGAAATGTGACTGGCCACCACACTGAAAGAGCAGCTTTGGGGAGAAAGTGAACTTTATTCCTCCCAGGAGTCGCTGGCATTCAGTCATATAGGTGTGCAGAGGCGGCTGTCACTCAATGTGCGGTCTTGGACAAATGTTAAAAGTGGGACTCCAAATGCTAACTTAATGCACCATCACACAGAAACATTTAAGTTGCCTTCAGAAGATGATTTCAGACAGTTGAACGCTATCAACAATATTAAAGTCATCTGTCACTTGTGCATCTGCTTCCTCACACAGGCTGACGAAGAATGATGTTAGTAGAACAATTACTAATAGATCATTCTGTGCCCATACATTATGCTGGCCTATCAGCAGCACATCTAATGTCTACGGAAGGGCCAAAAACAATGGTCCTAATTCACGTCATAATTGTGCACACCAGTCTTAAAGAACGGGGCCACTGGAGTAAGATGCACCTAATCAATTAAAAGGTGCACTGCATACCAATTCATAAATCTTTCAAGTGTCATGTGCCTCTAGTATAAATGTACTCCAGTCTATAATGGGCATACATTTCTGGAGTAAGTATTGAAATACCAGGTCCAGACACAAATGCACAACAGGATGCAGCAGGTCTCCCATGATAATGGCAGGTGCAGCACAGGTGCAAAATACCAGTAAAACAACCTCTTACTAACCCATGAAACATCCATAGGGTTGCTGCCTAATATTCAAAACGCAAACAGGCTTTCATGGAGTGCCATTCACATCATTACGTGAGATGCACCTCTGTCTGTATAACACCCTATTATTATTAACGCCTCTACTATTACATCAGGCAGGCTGTCAATACCATATGTGCTCATACAGGCCAGACACCCCACATTACCCAGCCACCCCGTTTCTTATGCAGGGTGCAGGCCAGGTCCCTCCAGACATTTTCAATTAAAGACTTAGCAGTACTTGTGATTTGTGGAAATCGATTAGCTGCTAATCAAATTTTGGGGAAATATTTGTTGAACTTGGCAAATTCATATTGCAAAACATTTGTTTATCTCTAGGACTCAAGGAAGATTTAAAATATCATCATGGATAATGCCAGCTTTTGTTCTGTGTTTAGAACACATTTATGATGACTTGTGTCTTGTTATTTTAATGAAACTCTGCTTTGCTGTATACAGCACAACCCCAGCGAACACTCATCAAAGAATATGTGCAACATCCAAGCAATTTATTTACACCAAAGAAAAAGCTGGGAAAGCCTTTTGATCTAAGTCTTATCTTCCATCTTTCCAGTACTCACAACTCCTTCTCATTGAAGCTGAAACAGTGACACAGACTGCTATCTCTTATCATGTTCTCTTCCCCAAAAGACACAAACATCTATATTCTGCCAAACAGGGGCGTAACTAGGAATGGCAGGGCCCCACAGCAAACTTCACAATGGGCCCCCCCCCCTCGCGCGCGTTGCCAATCCCGGTCTACCCAAGTTGTGTTAAGAAAGATACCTTTATTATCCAAAATTAGAGGTTTTTGGAGTAATGATAGTGAAATAACAGAAAATAACCAACTCCCAGGAAGCAACTGAGGTAGTGATAAGGTAGGCTTTCTCCAGAGTAAATGTGTGAAGAAACTTGTAATCCAGCCTGCAAATTGCTTTCAAAACAGATGATTTATTCAGTAGAACAACAGTCCGGTATACAGAATAATCTAAGATTGTTCTGTATACCGTACTTTTGTGCTACTGAATAAATCATCCATTTTGAAAGCAATTTATGGGCTAGATTACAAATTTCTTCTTCACAAGAATAATGCAACATAATTACCTTATTCATGACCTTGTACTGTAGGGCAATCAAGACAATGAAATCTGTAAAAGCACAGATATGCAGACATTTTTCAAATCACTCAATTGGGTGGATGCAAACACATAATGCTTCATTAAAAACTTACCTGAAACCTGAAGCACGTTTCATCTTGTTTGATTATATGTTCAGTGTAAATGTGTAAGTCAAACCTATGGCCCAATGGAAATATCAGTAATGTTCCATAAAAGTTGTATAGAATGTACTACTTTCTAAACTTATAAATAAAACCAAAAAAACTCACTTGAAACTGGAAGGAATACCGTGTTTCCCCGAAAGTAAGCACTACCGCGATGTGTAATTTCACAAACGTTTTAAAATTTTTACAATTTAGACGTGCAAACAAAGCAACCTACAGGTCAAAGAAGAAAAATAATTGTTATATAATGCATCAGTTTTCTACATTATAAATTGTAGCAATTTAGCTTTTAACTATGTATTAACAACTTTAATTCTATACTTACATCAACATTCAAAACACTCAAACAAATTGTCAAACGATGGATAAACCTAGAGGAAATAAACAATAAAACACTTATTTACTGCTTGAAGAGACTGTACAGACTCAAGAAGCAAGAGCCTAAAGTCATTGCGACATTGCTATAAATCAATCAAGCAGTTCAAGCCAGATTGGTGGCGTAAACTTTGCTAAAAAAAGTGTTGCACGGTCATTTGAGCAATGTTTTACAGATAATCACATAACAAAAATCTACATAGTGCAACAATTACGCCAAAAATGGATATGCCAATTGTGGTAAATTACAAAGAAATTGACACAAAATGGCATGCTAAAGTAAGCCAACCAATAGATGGTGCAAACTATGACTAGACAGTCTTATAATGCACCAGATTTGTCATTCAGCATGCTAGTCATTTATAAATCTGGAGCATTTAAAGACTGTCTAGTTATAGTTGGCACTGCCACTCCAATATTAATAAATTAGCCCACTTGTGTCACAATGACTATAGCTGCTACTTCACTACCAGGGCTGCATATACAGTGTAACCTCTGCAAAAGACCACATCTTTATGAAGACACCCCTTAACGCAAAACAGATTTCTTGGGACTGATTGAATTTTGTCATATATTTGTGAATATAGGCCACTTTCTTAGATCACTGTTGAAAGTAATTTTGGGATGGTCATCTCAGTGGTTTCACTGTATCTCATCAACCATGGTATAGTACAGAAAATTGTCACCCCTTTCAGGAGTGTAACCTTAAATCAAACATACATATAATTTTAAACAGAAACTGTGTTAGTAAAACTGTTAGTTCAACTGGAAACTGGTGACTGTTAAAGAGTAATTTTTTTTTATTTTTAATTTTAAAGTGAAGGTGATGCAACACCAGTGAACCCCCGAATCACCGCAGGTCTTCGAAGCAGGATCCTGCCTGTTTTTCATAGAAGGGGAGTGGCAACCCCAGCAGAGCAGGTCTGTCCAGCTCTGTGTCTGAGGCAGCATGTCCTTAGTTAAGGGAGCTAATGAGGTCCCTCAGCGAGTGTAGTTGTGTGTGATGAGTGTGATTGTCACATAAACCTACACCCATGTCTCTAGTCTACCTTTGGGTGATAGAGGGAATCAACACACATTATGTCCGATGGTGGCATAAGTTGCAGAAGAACGGCAACAAGGGAAGGGGTGATGTTGGCTGCGCTTTAAGCTGTATGGGTGGAGAAGAAATAATGATGAATAATGGTAGTACCCCATCCCCTCAATTGTATACTTGGCCTTTGCAAAAAAAAATATATAATTAGGATAAGAGTTACTCTTTAACAGTGAAAACCTCCCCAACTGCCAAAGAACTTTACACTTACACAGTAGTCAGTTTCTTACAACACACGCTTGCGTGCCTTGACTTCAGCAAATGAGTCCACAATTCTGTCTATGTCTAGTCTCCGAGCTCTCTCATTTTCAATGCTCAGCACTGCAAGCCCAGAAAGCCTTTGCTCTGACATGGTACTCCTCAAATAGTTTTTTATTAATTTGATTTTTGAAAAAGATCTTTCTGCACTTGCTACTGTTACAGGTAATGTTAAGAATAGTAGGAAGGCTACACATACATCTGGCAGTGTAGATGAAAGGGCACTGTTGTCTACCATCAGGAGGTGCGCCAGGTCGGTGACAGAAGATGACTTTTTAACCTCTTCTCTTAACACAGACCGAAAACTGAGCAATTGTGAAGGAAAGCTGGATGATAAATCTTTGTGGTATATTTCTTGCAGATTTGATGCAGCTTTGAATAGGTCTTCATCAGATGCAGATGAAAGCATTGCAGGCTGAATAACATTAAATCGCCCAAGAACGTGATCTAGACCCTTAAACCTGTTTAAAAGTTGAGATGTAATAACATCTAAACAGGGTAAAAAAACTTTAAATTTAAACAGTTTCTCAGCATCGTTCAATCTGTCATCAATTGCCAATTCATCAAAATGACGCTTGACTTTGGGGATCCGTTTCTTTAAAAACTGAGTAGAAATGCCCCACTGCTGCGCAAGTGATGATGCAGTCTGTTTGGCTTCCTCAAACTGATTCCTGAACTTGCCTAGACTGTCAGCGACACTCTTAATTAGACTGGATGCTTCGGACAAATCTATATTTTTTTTTTGCAAAACCTTTGAGACAGCGTTGACGTTTTCCAAAATTTTTGTCTGAACAACAACTAAGAATACAAACTCAAATGATTCGATTTTTCTTTTAAGCGAGGCTGCCTCTTCTCTTTCTTTTGGTTTTGTTGATGTAAGCGTGATCTTTGATAGCGCTTGCAATACATCGGTAAAACTAAAACGTAAAGCGAGCAGGGATTCGTAGCGTGATGACCAACGAGTAGGGCATAACTTTTTCAATGTCAGACTCGATTTAGTTGCAAATGAGCAAAGAGTTTCCCAACGACGGATACTGTCACCAAAAAATGTGTACAAATTCTGTACTACATCAAAAAAGCTTGCAATTTCTTTGATATTTGCCATTGCATCTTGTAACACAAGATTAAGATTATGTGCTGAACAGTGTACATAAAGAGCATTTGGTTCTCTCTCCAAAATTCTAGCCTGCACTCCAGAGTATATGCCACTCATTGTTGCAGCTCCATCATACCCCTGTCCACGACATTTGCCCAACGTTAGGCCTTTGCTTTCTATGCAGGTAATTATATCATTTTCTATGCCTGCTGCACTCTGGTCTTTCACAGCATGAAAACCCAGAAATACTTCTTGAATTTTAACACTGCTCGCTCTCCTGTTCTCATCTCGGGCAAGGGAAACATACCGGAAAACTTGGCTTAACTGATCTATCTTTGCAATGTCCTGTGTTGTATCCATGATCACAGAGTAGAATTGTGCCTGTTGAATTTCAGATACAATTTCATTTTGTACTTTTTGTGAAAGAATTTGAATTATTTCATTTTGAATTTTGGGGCTTAGATATTTTATTGATCGCTGGGGCAGTTGAATTACTTCTTTAAGAACAGGATCATATTCTGCAAGGAGTTCAATTAATGAGAGAAAATTCCCATTGTTAGTTTGACCTAAATGTTCTCGATGACCACGAAATGGGAGATTGGCCATTGCCATGGTTAAGGTCACATTTATTACCCTATGCAGAACTTGCCTCCAAAAGTTTTTTTCCAGCCTAATCCGATTCTCATTATCTTCATCTAAAGTGCCTTTCTTCCTCCACTGGTCATAGACCATACAGGCATCAATGTGTGCAGTGGAGCTCTCGTGAGCCTGGATTTTTCTTGACAAGTTCTTCCACTTACTGATCCCTTTTGCCCAGGCTGGTTCAAAACCCTGCCTTTTACGGTTCCCAAACAACCAGCATGGCTCACAATAAACTGCATTAAGTTTGGGGGAATAACATAGCCACATGACAGAAATTTTAAGTCCTGTTTGTGTAATTCTCTCATAATATTTTTCTGAAAAACATCGCCTGTTTTCATCATTATCTCTGGGAAATGGACCTGGAGGTCTACAAGGGCCCTGAGAGAGGATGAATCTTTTTATTTTGGGGTCAGAAACTGTTACAGGATAATTGGCTCTATCTGTGACGAAGCTCTCAGAAGCAGTTGCACAATCTAAAATGATGCTGGAAGATGTGCTTGCAGTTTCACTGGTGACAGTAGCATGCATCAGTTGATCTGAGGAGGGGTTGATGGCTTGTTCTAGGTTACTATTGCTGTCACTACCTTCTTGATCTAATGATTTTGGATCATCAAGGGAAGACTGGCTGGTATGAGCAGACACCTCCATCTGGGCTGCTACGTTAACATTTAGACCAGAACTTTCAGAAGTTGCCTCCTCTGCAGCTGTAGATGTGCTACATGTACTAGGGCTTTCACCCACACCTTTAGGGGCTGAAAAGAAACTGCTAATTTTAGGCAACTTATGACTCTTCAACTCCTGTTCTCTCCTCCTCTTACGTTTCAGAGCACCACTCTGGTGGTGATAAGTCGACATAGTGAAGAAATTTATGTGGTTTGCTCACTTTGTCTGTAAAAAAAAATTCCAGATATAAAGAGCTCTATATTATCGGTGGGTGTGTACAGTTTAAGACAACCCATGTTATATTTAACCACTAAAAAGCAAGACGTTTATTCAAAATGGCACTAACACAAGCCCTTATCCAAGCATTAGTTGGTAGGTACCACTGAGGCACTATACGAACGATGTTATTATTCGCACACTATGCGGTGGTATTATTAGAGCACTGAATGGTCATATTTATTATCTGAGCATCAGATGAAGGTCATTTTAAGGTAGTGTACAGTGGTATTATTTAAGTACTATATGATGGTAGTATATGGACATAATATGGTGGTATTATTGGAACACTATTTTGTGCTAATATTAGGACATTAAATAGTCATAGTATTTGAGCATTATTTAATGGGTTTATGCAGGCAAAGTATAGCTGTGTGTTATTGCAGCACCGTATGGTCATATTATTGACGCATTGCATGGTGAATTTATGCAGGCATTGTATGGTCGTATTATTCCAGCTCTATATGGTGGTATTACTGCAGTACTGTTTAGTGGTATTATGTTGCCATTTTATAGAGGTATTATTGCAGCACTCTATGGTGGTGTAATTGAAGTATTATATGGTGATATATTTAAGCACTATGTCTATATGGTCATATTATTGAATAATTACAAGGTATATGCAGGCATTGTATGATGGTATTATTAAAGCATTATGTGGTAATATTAAACAGACAATATATGGAGGTATTATTGCAGCATTATATAGTGGTATTATGTTGGCATTAGTGTTGAGCGATACTGCTCGGGATCGGAAAATATTGGATCGGAATGGTGTCGCCGATATCACTAAATATCGCCGATATCCAATTCCGATACCGGAAGTCCCATGTAAGTCTATGGGAACAAAATATCGCAACTAAAAAAAACCTTTATTTCCTTGTAAACACTAAATATACACACATAGAATACATATATATATATATATATATATATATAACATGTCATTGTGACATTATATATATACATATATGATATATGTATAGTTTATACACTTCTACATAGTAAAATATCCTCTGATTCAATTGCCGGGTAAAGCCGGCTTCTGTGAAAAGACAGAAGCACCCGACATGAAATGACACTTGGTGTACATAGGGTTAACTATGTCTTTTCATGTCCTTTGATATCTGATTTGCACAAACAATTACATCAGTCTATGTGTGCAAAATTTCACACCTGTAGGGGTTAATTAAAGGTGTAAATTCGTTGTAAAAAAAACGGACTTTTTTGCTACGAATTTACACCTTTAATTAACCCCTACAGGTGTGAAATTTTGCACACATAGACTGATGTAATTGTTTGTGCAAATCAGATATCAAAGGACATGAAAAGACATAGTTAACCCTATGTACACCAAGTGTCATTTCATGTCGGGTTCTGCATTTTCACAAAAGCCGTCAATTGAATTAGCGGCTATTATACTATGTAGAAGTGTATGAACTATAAATATAAATATATATATATGTGTCACAAATTCAATGACATGATTATATATATATATATATATATATATTATATATATATGAGGTGTAAAATTGTTTAAAAAAAATGCGTGGGCTCCCGCCCTATTTTCGCAACCAGACAGACAAAGCCAGCGAGTGGGGGCAGATAATAATAGCCCAGAGAGGGACCATTATTTTTAGCCCCCCCCTGGCTACTAACATCTGCCCCCAGACACCCCAGAAAAGACAAATCTATAATTAGATTCGCCCTTTCTGGCACTTTGCCCGTCTATTCCCATTGCCCTGTAGCGGTGGCGAATGGGTTAATATTGGCGTTAATGTCACCTTAGTATTGAAAGGTGACCTTAAGGCAGGTTAATAATTGAAAGCTGTCAATTAGACAACTATCAATTATTAATCCTATTGTATGATACAAAAATCAAACACACACAGTTTAATAAAAAATAAGTTTAATGAAATAAAGACACATGTTTTTGACCATATTTTATTTTCCTGCTAAAACCATTTCCTGTAATAAAAATAAAATAAAAAAGCAAAATTATTCTTACCAATCCGATGTACAGTCAGGTCCCACGGTGTAATCCTTCAGAAAGGGTTAATGTTTACTGCAGGGACCGCAGCTAATGCTGCAGCGAGCCTCACAGTAAACCCCCAAATGAATGAGTTCCTCTCCTGGCTGACAGGAGAGGAAGTGGAAAGCTTAATTGATTGCTTTCCACTTTCACTTCAGGTCAGCCAGGGACACAATCAGTGACGTCAGAGGGAACTGATTAACAAAAATAGGGGTTCCCTTCGAATAAAAAATGGCGTGGGGTCCCCCCTATTTTTGTTAACCAGCCAGATGAAGCAGACCGCTGAGGCCTGGATTTTCAGGCTGGTAAGGAGCCAAGATCCATGGACCTTGCCAGCCTGATAATACCAGGCCACAGCAGTCTGCATATCTTGGCTGATTAACAAAAATAGGGGATCCCCTCGAAAAAAATTGGCGTGGGGTCCCCCCTATTTTTGTTAACCAGCCAGATGAAGCAGACCGCTGAGGCCTGGTTTTTCAGGCTGGTAAGGATCCAATATCCATGGACCTTGGAAGCCTGATAATACCAGGCCACAGCAGTCTGTTTAGCTTGGCTGGTTAACAAAAATAGTGGATCCCCCTCGAAAAAAAAACGGCGTAGGGGTCCCCCTATTTTTGTTAACCAGCCAAGTAAAATGCAGACTGCTGCGGCCAGGTATTAAAAGACTGTCAAGGCCCATGGATTTTGGCCCTCAACAGCCTGATAATACCAGGCTACAGCAGCCCCACATTTGGCGCATCAAAAGATGTGCCAATTGTGGCACTTTACCCGGCTCTTCCCACTGCCCTGTAGCGGTGGCAAGTGGGGTAATAAGAGGTTAATATCACCTTGCTATTGTAAGGTGATATTAAGCCCGGTTAATAATAGAGAGGCGTCAATAAGACGCCTATCCATTATTAATCTTATATTAATAAAGGGTTAAAAAAACAACACGCATAAGAATAAATTATTTTAATGAAATAAAACACAACACGGTTTTCATATCTTTATTATATGCTCAGATCCAAGCGACGCCCTCGATCTCCTGTAAAAAAACGTAAAAAAATAAAACAACCGTATACTCCCTGTCCGACGCAGTCCAATTAATAACGAGTGTCCCACGACGGTCTCCCTATAGAACGGTGACATCAGGTGATGCCACTGCTCTGTAGGGCCTCCCAGTGATGCACTGACAGGAGACAATGGCTCCTGCAGTGCATCACTGAGTCCATTCTCTCACTTTATGGCAATGCTGTGTGGGAATTTTCTCACCCAGCATTGCCGTGAGAGAATGAACTGTCGTGACGTCATTCTCTCCCAGCGGCAGAGCGAGACACAGATGGATGGCGTCGGGGAAGAGGTGAGTATGTGCTCAATGTTATATGTTCTGTATGTCATGTGTATGTTATATGTTCTGTATGTCATGTGTATGTTATATGTTCTGTATGTCATGTATGTGGTTTTTTTTTTTTTTACATTCAGCACATTAGCCGGATGATGGGACTACTACTGTCCCATCATTGGCTAATGTGTCAGTCACTGTCACTGTAGCAGGCATAGCCGGATGGGACTTGTAGTCCCATCCGACGATGCCTGCATACATGGAGACACGCACACAGCCCCGCACACAGCCCCGCACACCGCCGCACATACACAGCCCCGCACACTGATCGCGCACACAGACCCGCACACTGATCGCACACACAGACCCGCACACCGATCACGCAGACACCGGCACACAATCACCGCCCACACACACTATACACGCCCACGCACCGCCCACACACACAGCGCCACACACTATACACGCCCACGCACCGCCCACACACTTCCCTCCTCCCGAACTGCAGCGGTTTCACCCGCAGCAAAGCCGCAGATCTTTTTTAGATCTGCGGTTTTGCTGCGGAAGTGCCCGACTCAATGCAAGTCAATGGGCGCCGAACCGCTGCAGTTCCGCACAAAGAATTGACATGCTGCGGAAAATAAAACGCGGTGAAACCGCGCGTTTTTTTCCACAGCATGTGCACAGCAGACCTGCGGTTCCCATAGGGATTCATTGGCTGTGCACTGTGCTGCGGGTTGGATGCGTTTCCGCAGCGTTAAAAAACGCAGCGGAAACGCATCTAAAACCGCAATGTGTGAACGGGGCCTTAGGTGGCAGACTGAGGCAATCAATCAAAAATCACCATTCCATTCCCTAGCCTAATCCTTTTGAAGAGAGAGACAGACACACACCGAGTCGCAGTCGCCGGCCGACCGACTACTTACCCGGGCCCCGGCCTGCCTGCTTGTGCTTGCTCGTCACCCGCCGCCTGGTCGTCCCGCTGCGCCGCCGTCCCAGACTCCCAGCCAGTCCCACGCACACTGCTCTGCTTTACAGCAGCGTGTGATGTCACATGAGGGCGGGGCTGGACGCCATGGCATTATCCATTATGCACTGTCTGGGGGGGGGCCCGGCAGGCTCCGGGACCGGGTTATGATGATGATTTTATACAAAGTGGCGGGGGGGGGCCCGGCAGGTGCTGCTGGGTTGATTTAATATAAAGCGGACGCGGGAGAAATTTTGGTCATAAATCACAGTGCAGCAGCAGGGGACGGGCGGGCCCCTTCTAGCCCGGGCCCTGTGGCAGCTGCTTCCCCTGCTTCCACTATAGTTCCGCCCCTGCTGCCAAACTATTATACACAGTGATATTTTATCTATTCCTCTTCTGATGTATAAGTATTTTAGTTTCCATCTTAAAATTTAAAGTGTTTACAAAGATCTTTATTTCCTTACTACTATTGATGAGTGAATACATTTGGCACTATTCGTTACTCTGCAAGTAATTTGATATTTACCTCGGTATATTCAAGTGACCCACCCAGCATGTTTAACACTATATTTGTAACCAATGAACATGCTGGGATTGTAATGCAAGCGCAATCTTTGGTGTGGCATTACTGTGATTGGCTAGCATTACAGCGTCATAGGGGATATTTAATCCCTGTCGGCGCCATCTTGCACACATTACAGCCGGAAACAGCGTAGGGGGAGCTTAGGGAGAGTGGAAGCAGCATATTGGTGAGTTTGTGATTACAAAAAGCTCTTTTAAGAACTACTGAGAGTGAAGATTAGTTCTGCTAGGTGAAGATAGCATAGGGAGAGATTTAATAAGAGGGAAAGGCAGGCTGGGTGTTATCATTGCACGTACATGCTGCAGATCTCTGCTAGTTTGCAATGTGTTGTATATGTAGGAACAGACTGTGGGACTAGAGAGAGAAAGTCAGGGTTTCATCCACTGCCATAATACACAAAGCAGCTGTTTTTAGAGTCAAATAATATTACTTAGTGCCAGCATATACTAAACAAATTTTTTGGGTGCTACATAATATTCCTGTGTACTAGCACATAAAAAAATGTTTTTTTTACAGCTAAATAATATTTCTCAGTCCCAACATGTAGTAACCATCTTTTTTATCAACGAATTG
This sequence comes from Oophaga sylvatica, assembly GCA_033576555.1. Taxonomy (NCBI): domain Eukaryota; kingdom Metazoa; phylum Chordata; class Amphibia; order Anura; family Dendrobatidae; genus Oophaga; species Oophaga sylvatica. The sequence continues at coordinate 30,310 of JARQOD010002630.1, read as the reverse complement.
CTAAATAATATTTCTGCCTATTGCTGAAATAGTGTTACACTCAGTGAAGGGCAGACTAAGTGCAACAGAAAGGGAAAAGGGGAAGGGGGGCCCAACACTAGGGAAGCGGGGAGTGGAGACCTTTGGGCAGATCTAACATCAACCTGTCTGCCCTAAGAGACCCTAAATAGGTTCCGCACCTATCGCCGAGCAAGATACCTAATCCCTGCCAGACCCTAGCGGTAAGCCCTGCTTAGGGAAGGAAGGGGTACCGGTGGTCAAATCCCACTAACACTAAAGACAGCTAGGATAAATGAAACAAGGGAGACACTTAGCTTGAGTAGACTCAGAGAGAAACACCAACGCCCTCCAAACTACAAAGAGGATGCTAGCTTACTGCTATAGCTCCAAGCCTCAACAGGGAAGTGCATATAGAAAATATCACCCACAACTTCAACCAGAAATTGGGGGTTATAAACACCCAGATCCAGGTGACACCATTTGGGCAGGGGAGGTGGCCACTAGTCTGCCCTGCCAACCACTGAGATCTTCTGCAGCTAGGTGCAGTGCGACTGTCTTCAGCCTCTGACACACCCATGACAGTACCCCCTTCTACAAGTGGCCTCCGGACACTCAGGACCAGACTTCTCGAAATAAGAGGTGTGAAATGAACAAACCAGCCTGGGAGCATTCACCCTTATGCAGAGACCCACAGCCTTTCCTCTGGACCATAGCCCTACCAGTGCACCAAGTATTGTAGGGAATGATGTTGAACATAAGAATCTATAATCCTCGAAATCTCAAACTCCAGATTTCCATCAACCATTATTGTGGGGTGGCGGTAGGGATGAGAGCTCAAGAGGTTTCACATATTTCTGGAATAATGACCTGTAGAAGACATTGTGTATTTTAAGAGCATAAGGTAGCTCAAAACGAAACGCTTCTGGATTAATGATGCTGGTTATTTTATAGGGACCAATGAATCTAGGTCTCAACTTCCAGGAAGGAACCTTCAACCTGATATTCCTGGTCGACAACCACACAAAGTCATTCACATTCAGGTCCGGACATGGCACACATTTTCTGTCAGCCATACGTTTGTACAGGTCTCTCATAATATTCAAATTACTCAGAATCCCCCACCACACTGAGGAGAGTGACAAAACAAAATTTTCCTTTTCAGGAACTCCCTAAGCCCCTCCACCACTTAAAGTACCAAACTGTGGATGGTAACCGTATGCACCATAGAACGGTGTCCTGCCGTAGATTCCTGATGGTGATTTTTAATGGCATATTTTGCCAGCGGTAAGTAGGATGCCCAATCCTCCTGATTTTTGGCAACAAAACATCTGAGGTAGGTAGGTCTCCAAATTCTGGTTAACGCACTCGGTCTGTTCATTCGACTGGGGATGGAAAGTAGAGGAAAATGACAGCTGCACGCCCAGTAGAGAACAGAAAGCACTCCAGAACTTGGAAACAAATTGGGTCCTCTGATCTGACACCACATCGGAGGGAACCCTGTGAAGCTTCACGATCTGACTTACAAACCCCTTGAGCAAGAGTCTTAGCTTTTGAAAGTGTCAGTAATGCAATGAAATGGGCCATCTTATTGAACCTATCTACAACCACCAAAACCACAGTCTTGCCCGCAGATACCAGTAGGTCAGTAATAAAATCCATGGACAAGTGTGTCCAAGGTCTGCTGGGAATAGGCAGCAGAAGAAAACAACCAGATAGACGGGTATGTGATACCTTAGGACGTGTCCAGACACTGCAAGATGATAACTATTCAACCACAACCAGATGCAACCACGGCCACCAAAAATGATGAGAAATGAGGTCCGTGGTTGCCTTACCACCTGGATGACCAGCAAGCGCAGAGATGTGATTTTCCTTTATTACTTTGCGATGCAGATTTGGTGGTATCAATAACTTTCTTGGAGGGCAGGAGGCAGGTACATTACCCTGGGCCTCCAACACCTCACTCTCCAGCTTAGGGTACAGTGCTGAAATAACTGCCCCCTTTTGCAAAATCAGGGCAGGGTTCTCATGGTCACCACCACCAAGGAAGCTCCAGGACAAAGCATCAGTCTTGACATTTTTGACCCCTGAACAGAAAATGACCACAAAATTAAACCTAGTAGAAAACAGGGACCATCTAGCCTGCCTAGGGTTGAGAATTCTAGCCGATTGAAGATATGAGAGGTTCTTATGGCCAGTAACAACATTAATGGGATGGACAGCCCCCTCCAACCAATGATGCCATTCTTCGAATGCCAATTTGATTTCCAAAACCTCCCTATTGCCCACATCATAATTGCTCTCAGCCAAAGACAATTTCTTAGAAAAGAAAGTGCATGAACGTCATTTACTAGGGGATGGACCCTGAGACAACACAGCCACAACCCCCATCTCTGACACCTCAATCTCCACAACAGAGGGTTGGGGAACCTCGGGATGACTGAGTATAGGAGCTGTGGCGAAACAGTTCTTTGGGGAGGAAAAAACCCGCAGGGCAGTGTCCGACCATTTGGACAAGTCAGACACCTTCCTAGTCATGTCAGTAAGGGGTTTCACAATTATTGAATAATTCCAGATTAATTTCCTGTAAAAATTAGTAAATCCCAGAAAATGTTAAGGCCTTCAGGTTTTCGGGATGGTCCCAATCAAGGACAGCACGGATCTTCTCCGGATCCATCAGAAAACCGAAGATGACAACAGATACCCCAAAAACTGCACTGCAAAAACAAATTTTTCCAGTTTAGCATAAAATTTGCTATTCCTTAATATTTGCAACACCTGTCTAACATGCCCCCGATGTGTCTCCAAATCAGGTGGGTAAACCAAAATATCATCTAGATAGACCACCACAAACCTACCCACCAAATGATGGAAAATATCGTTAATGAAATGCAGAAATAACGCAGGTGCCTTGATCAGATCGAAAGGCATGACCAGACTCTCGAAATGACCCTCAGTGGTAGGGAATGACATTTTCCATTCTTCCCCTTCTCTGACTCTAACCAGGTTGTAGGCCCCCTTAAATCCAACTTGGAAAACGCCTTAGCTCCCACAACCAGGCTGAACAGATCCGGAATCAGAGGTAGAGGGTATGGAACGCGGATGGTAATTTGATTTAATTCACGGAAATCTAAACAGTGATGTAGTCCGCTATCTTTTTTTCTTCACAAAGAAAAACCCTTCCACCATGGTCGAAGATGAGGCTCTAATGTGTCCCTTCTCCAGACTTTCAGCAATTAAATCCTTCATGGCTTGTCTCTCAGGACCGGAAAGATTATCTGGTCTGGATTTTGGCAGTTTAGATCTGGGAACAAGATTAACAGGACAGTCATATTCATGATGAGGAATCAAATCCTGACACCCCCTCTCAGAAGAAACATCCTCAATACCAGACAAAAATGCAGGTAAGTTTTGCATAGAAACTGAAGAAAGAAATATTTAAACAGTTCTCCTGGCAGTAATCCCCCCACGCAATGACCTCCCTGGCTTGCCAATCCATCAACGGATTATGTTTCACCAACCAGGAAGACCCAATACAATTGGAGTGGGAAGATCATCCAGGACAAGGAATTACTTCACAATAAATCGACCACACCCTTAGTCTTACATTACGTACAATGTGAGTGAAAGCTTTCTGTGCAAGTGGCGCTTAATCAATGGCTAAGATGGAAATGGGCTTAGCTAAAGCTCAGAAAACCATCCCGTGAGTTCTGGCAAACTCAGCATAAACCATGCTGACTCCAGCTCCAATGTCAACAAGCACAGAAATTTCATTGGTTTTGCTCTCTAGCACCACCTATACTGACAGGACAAACCGGGTGCTGCTGGTTGACGAAAAATGCATTCCTTCCTCATTCAACTCCAGACTACAAAGAGTTAAATGAGCCTCCCTTTGTTTTGGCATCAAAGGACAGGCTCCAATAAAATGTCCCTTTTTTCACAAACACCCCCTTTTTTTGCGAACCTCCTGTGAAATGCTCGATGTAGAGGCCCCCCTTAACTGCATGGGTCCTCCACCCTCCCCAGTACAGGTTTATTGCTAGACTGCTCCACTGGCCAAGGGGAAAACCCTGAAAAAGAGGCTGCGGAGAAGGTTGTCTTACTCACCTATCCCGAACTAGTCTATCCACACGTATAGCCAAAGACATAGTGGCTTCCAAGGACTCTGGGGTTTCATAAACTGCTAAAGCATCCTTCAACCTTTCAGTGAGACCCTGAAGGAATTGGCTTCTGAGAGCCTGGTCTTTCCATTTAGTATCAGTTAACCACCTACGGAACTCAGAGCTATAAGTCTCCCCTGAACGAATCCCTTGCTAAATGCGATACAATCTGGATTCAGCCAAGAAAATATGTTCAGGATTGTCATAGATGAGGGCAAGAGCCCTTAAAAATTCCTCCACCATCTGGAGACACATAGAATCCGGTGGTAGAAAAATAGCCCAGGACTGAGGTTCCCCCTGCAACATTGAAATAACAATTTCTACTCGTTACTCCTCATCTTCAGAGGAGTAAGGACGCAGTTTAAAGTACAATTTGCATGCCTCTTTAAACGCTAAAAACTTGTCACTACCACCAGAAAACCTGTCCGGGATGGCAATATTGATTTTAAGCTAGACCCGCCTACTTGCAGAGTCCCCCACAATAGGAACCTGCAGCCGCTGCCGTTGCTGCTGCACCTCAGAATGAAGATCAGTCATCTCTAGTGACAACCTCTGCAGCTGCTCTGTCAGCAAAGAAATGGGATACATGAACCCAGCAAGAGAAAAAAAAACACAGAGAAAAAACACACCAAAAAAAGTGTCAGTTTTTTTAAAAACATTAATGGCAGGTGATAATGTTACACACAGTGAAGGACAAACTAAGTGCAGCACAAAGGGATTAGGGGAAGGGGGACCTAACACTAGGGAAGTGGTGACCCCAGGGCAGATCTAACATCACTCTTTCTGCCCTAAGAGACCCTAAATAGTTTCCACACCTATTGCCAAGCAGGATACCTAATCCCTGCCAGACCCTAGCGGTAAGTGTTGTGAACACTTTTAATCTGACTTCTGAGTTTGGGCTCCCTCTGGTGGTTACTGCTGGTAATGAAGCTGCTCTGACTAAAAAGTCTTTCACCTGACAGAGATTATTGGAAATCAGGTGTTACTGACTGGGGAGATTTAAGTGAGCAGCCTTCCCATGATTCTTGCCGGTGATTTACTTTCTTCCTGAGCCATTTGGAAGTCTGCTTGCTCCCTGCTGTGTCCTGCATCTTTCAGATAAGTTCTTCGGCGGTTAATTATTGTGGCATTTGGTTCCCTTTAGCTTTTTCTGTTCTCTGCCTTGCTGTGTGAGTTCAGCCAGGTCCCCCGGCTGGGGCCCGTGCTGGACTCTGTTTTCATTGCCACAGATTATGTTAGTCTTTCCTGTATTTTAGCTCCCTGTTATTTCTGTACCTGCTGTTTTGCTTCCAGTTCACACCAGAGTTCTGATATAGTGGGGGAGAGGACATGTGGCCTCAGTATTTTTGCATTTCAGATGTGTTGGAATTTTTCTTAGGGTTTTTGCTGATTGCAGACAGCATCCTTTTCTGTCCTGTTCCATTTAGACAGTTTGGGCCCCAGCATTTGCTTTCTCTATTTTCTGTCTGTGTTTGTGCTTCATCTGACTCACCGGCAATATATGTGTGGGGGCTATCTATTCCTTTTGGGCTCTACTCTGGGGCAATTAGCTTTCCCCTTTCTCTCTTTAGTAGAGTTGAGCAATACTTTCCGATACCCCTAAGTATCGGAATCGGAATGGTATCGCCGATACCATTAAAATATTGGTGATACCCGATACCGATACCGGAAGTCCCATGTAAGTCTATGGGAACAAAATATCGGAACTAAAAAAAACCCATTCTTTCCTTGTAAACACTAAATATACACACATAGAATACATATATATATATATAATATATATATGTCATTGTGACATATATATACATATATGTATAGTTTATACACTTCTACATAGTAAAATATCCTCTGATTCAATTGCCGGGTAAAACCGGCTTCAGTAAAAAGACAGAAGCACCCGACATGAAATGACACTTGGTGTACATAGGGTTAACCATGTCTTTTCATGTCGTTTGCTATCTGATTTGCAGAAACAATTAAATCAGTCTATGTTTGCAAAATTTCACACCTGTAGGGGTTAATTAAAGGTGTAAATTCGTAGCAAAAAAGTCCGTTTTTTTTACAACGAATTTACACCTTTAATTAACCCCTACAGGTGTGAAATTTTGCACACATAGACTGATTTAATTGTTTGTGCAAATCAGATAGCAAATGACATGGTTAACCCTATGTACACCAAATGTCATTTCATGTCGGGTTCTGCATTTTCACAAAAGCCGGCAATTGAATTAGCGGCTATTATACTATGTAGAAGTGTATGAACTATAAATATATATATATATATATATGTGTCACAAACTCAATGACATGTATATATATATATGAGGTGTAAAATTGCTGAAAAAAAATGCGTGGGCTCCCGCTCTATTTTCGCAACCAGACAGACAAAGCCAGTGAGTGGGGGCAGATAATAATAGCCCAGAGAGGGACCATTATTTTTGGCCCCCCCCGGCTACTAACATCTGCCCCCAGACACCCCAGAAAGGGCAAATCTCTAATTAGATTTGCCCTTTCTGGCACTTTGCCCGTCTATTCCCATTGCCCTGTAGCGGTGGCGAATGGGTTAATAAGGGGTTAAAATGACCTTGCAATTGAAAGGTCACTTTAAGCCAGGTTAATAATTGAGAGCTGTCAATTAGACAACTATCAATTATTAATCCTATTGTATGAAAGAAAAATCAAACACACATACTTTAATAAAAAAGAAGTTTAATGAAATAATCACACAGTTTTTGACCATATTTTATTTACCTGCTAAAACCATTTCCTGTAATAAAAATAAAATAATAAAGCAAAATTATTCTTACCAATCCGATGCACAGTCAGGTCCCACGGTGTAATCCTTCAGAAAGGGTTAATGTTTACTGCAGGGACCGCAGCTAATGCTGCAGCCTCACAGTAAACCCCCAAATGAATGAGTTCCTCTCCTGGCTGACAGGAGAGGAAGTGGAAAGCTTAATTGATTGCTTTCCACTTTCACTTCAGGTCAGCCAGGGACACCATCAGTGACGTCAGAGGGAACTGAGTAACAAAAAAGGGTTCCCTTCGAAAAAAAAATGGCGTGGGGTCCCCCCTATTTTTGTTAACCAGCCAGATGAAGCAGACCGCTGAGGCCTGGATTTTCAGGCTGTTAAGGAGCCAAGATCCATGGACCTTGCCAGCCTGATAATACCAGGCCACAGCAGTCTGCATATCTTGGCTGATTAACAAAAATAGGGGATCCCCTCGAAAAAAATTAGCGTGGGGTCCCCCCTATTTTTGTTAACCAGCCAGATGAAGCAGACCGCTGAGGCCTGGATTTTCAGGCTGTTAAGGAGCCAAGATCCATGGACCTTGCCAGCCTGATAATACCAGGCCACAGCAGTCTGCATATCTTGGCTGATTAACAAAAATAGGGGATCCCCTCGAAAAAAATTAGCGTGGGGTCCCCCCTATTTTTGTTAACCAGCCAGATGAAGCAGACCGCTGAGGCCTGGATTTTCAGGCTGTTAAGGAGCCAAGATCCATGGACCTTGCCAGCCTGATAATACCAGGCCACAGCAGTCTGCATATCTTGGCTGATTAACAAAAATAGGGGATCCCCTCGAAAAAAATTAGCGTGGGGTCCCCCCTATTTTTGTTAACCAGCCAGATGAAGCAGACCGCTGAGGCCTGGTTTTTCAGGCTGGTAAGGATCCAATATCCATGGACCTTGCAAGCCTGATAATACCAGGCCACAGCAGTCTGCTTAGCTTGGCTGGTTAACAAAAATAGGGAATCCCCTAAAAAAAAAACGGCGTGGGGATCCCCCCTATTTTTGTTAACCAGCCAAGTAAAATGCAGACTGCTGCGGCCTGGTATTAAAAGACTGTCAAGGCCCATGGATTTTGGCCCTCAACAGCCTGATAATACCAGGCTACAGCAGCCCCACATTTGGCGCATCAAAAGATGTGCCAATTGTGGCACTTTACCCGGCTCTTCCCACTTGCCCTGTAGCGGTGGCAAGCGGGGTAATAAGGGGTTATTGTCACCGTTGATTGCACGGTGACAATAAGCCCGGTTAATAATGGAGAGGTGTCAATAAGACACCGATCCATTATTAATCCCAAAGTTATTAAATGTTTAAAAAAAAGACACAGCAAGAAAAAAGTCTTTTAATGAAATAAAAGAGACAACACAGTTTTCATTTTTTTTATTACTCTCTCATTCCTGCAACACCATCGATCTCCTGTAAAAAAATAAAAAAAACAAACCAACAGTATACCACCTGTCCGACACAGTCCATAGTAACGATTGTCCCACGACGATCCAGCTCTGTTACATCGGAATGACAGGCAGAGCCTGTCATCCCGGCGCAGCACAGCTGCTTACCAGCTTCCCTGGCGGTGACGTCATCGGACTGCTTTACGGCCGCGATTACCCAGCAGTCACTGCAGTTATCGCGAGATACTGCATGTGACCGCCGGGGAGAAGAGGATGGCGGCCATTAAGCAGCCCGGGATGTGACCGCCGGAGATCTTCTGCCGGGTAAGTGCCGTTGACTCCTGACAGACCCGACCGACGGACACTGACAGTGACAGTGACAATTCCGATTCCGGTATCCGATATGACGAAAATATCGGAACTCGGGATCGGAATTCCGATACAGGCAATATCGGCCGATACCCGATATTTGCAGTATCGTATCGCTCAACACTGCTCTTTAGGTTTAGTTAACTCTTTGGCTGTGTCGAGGTGTCTAGGTCATCGTAGGTATGTCCCATGGCTAATTCTAGTTGTGTTGTCAGTTCAGAGGTCTGCAATCCGCTAAGTTACCAACTTCTCTTTGTGTCTGGTTGTCTAGCCTATTTTTCCTGTTATCCTCCTCGGTTACCGAATCATAACAGGTAAGCCCTGCTTAGGGAAGGAAGGGGTGAATGCTGGTCGAACACCACTAACACTAAATAAATAAATGGCATATCTTTATCTAGCAGTTGTGCGACTGGTGCAAAGCCTGCAGAAATATGCAAATGTCACAATTTACCAGTGCAATAAATTTTCCTTACTCTGCTGTTTGCATGTCTCATAAAGGAGATATAAAAAAATACTAATTTTCTATTGATTAAATAAATAGCGTATCTTTATCTAGCTGTTGTGCGACTGGCGCAAAACCTGCAGAGATATGCAAATGTCACAATTTACCCGTGCCAAAAATTTTCCTTATTCCTCTGTTGACGTGTGTCAGAAAGTCGATATAAAAAAATACTAATTTTCTATTGGTTAAATAAATAGCGTAACTTTATTTGGCAGATGTGTGACTGGTGCAAAGCCTGCAGAGATGCACAAATATCACTATTTACCAGTAATTTTCCTTACTCTGTTGTTGCCATATGTCATAAAGGTGATATAAAAAATACAATTTTTTTTATTAGTTTAAATAGCGTATGTTTATCTGGCAGTTCATTGACTGGCGCAATGCCTGCAGATATGCACATACATCACTATTTACCAGTAGTTTTCCTTACTCTGCTGTTTCTGTGTGTCATAAAGGTGATATAAAACTACTAATTTTCTATTGGTTAAATAAATAGCATATCTTTATCTAGCAGTTGTGCAACTGGAGCAAAGCCTGCAGAGATATGCAAATGTGACTATTTACCTCTACTTTTCATGAGTCTGCTGTTGCATTGTGCAATAAAGCTGATATCTGAAAAAAATACCCACATATTGCTAGATACAAGGAATTTGTACATAACACCTCTGTGAGGGTACTTGTGCAAAATAAAGCCAGGAAATTTTTTTTCCTAACGAAATCAATATGAGAAAGAGTGACGTTAAGGAACATGGACGTGGATCAGTTGGTGCCCGCCAAGGCCATGTGACAGATCAGAAGGTGACTGTATCTCATTCTAGTTTCCTGTCAAAATATGATCAGCGCACTACACCACTGTCGAACCCAGACAAGTGTGAGGATGTTGTGGGTTGGATGGCAGACAAAGGCTCCAATGTGTTGACAAGCAGCATTACCAAGTGTTCCACACTGTCCAGTCTCAGTAGCCAAGAGGCTGAGCCTCACAATCCTCAACTTGCTCCTCCTTCCTCCCCCCATCAAGAGTCCCATGAGACATATGACCCAACACTGGCCACTCAGAGGAACTGTTTACTTTCCCTTGTAATTATTTTTGCCTGTCTAAGTGCACCGTTAAAGAGTCATGAGGAGGAGGAGTGCAGTGATACCCAAACATTTGAGCACCCACGTGCAGGAGAAAGCCACGTCGGGTAAAGGTCAATTCATGTCTGAAGAGATGGAGGATAATCATGAAGCACAGTTGCTATCAGGTCAGCCTAAAATTGCAACTCAGAAGGAGGATCAGATTGATGAATTGGAAAACGATATGGTCAACGATGAGGCCACTGATCCAACCTGGCATGGTGGCGTGCATAGCAAGCACAGCAGTGCAGAAAGGGATGGATCCGTAGCATGAAAACAAGCAAGAAGAGGTAGTGGTTTGACCAGAGGGAGAACTCTGTCAAATGTTCCACAGAGACACCCCACTTGGCTAGATAACAGGCCAAGGGTGCATTGTTCCCTTGTATGGCAGTTTTTTTCTGAAAGTTCTTCAGACAAAACAACTGTAATTTGCAGCATCTGCCATACTAAGCTGAGAAGGGGCAAGAATTCCTTCCAAATGTAGGACTAAGAGCAATTCCAAATGTATGATATAGGGCCACATGATGGCCCTTCCCAAACTCAGGTTTCCCGGAACCTGCTGGCCTTCTGAAAATGTGAAGTGAGGGCTGCATAATCACAAGGCGGAGGACGTGGTGGTGGTGGTGGCAGACAAATTAATGTATTATTGCTGGTAGCTCTTCTCATGAGATCCCAAGGAATAATGGAGAATGAGCTGTGTTCGAAGCGAACTGTTCGCCAATCTCAAATTCGAGCTGTTTTGGGCGGTGTTCGAGTCGTTCGACGAACCCGAACAATTTTGAAAAAATCCGGCTGTTCGTGGTTATGTTCGATAACTGTTCGTGCACCTAAATGTCACTGGATTTGTTCACAGTAATGCTGAAAATCACTGTTAATACACAGTTTTAGTGTACAGCTGGGTGGGGGAGGGGCATGGGATGGATCTCTGCAGAGATAATGAAGATCTCCATTTTTTTTCCTCTTTCCCGCATTTCCAGTGGGCGGTGCAGTCTGTCAGCCTATCAGCAGCGCACACACAGAGCGAATTGCTTTTTTTCACACAAGCAAGGGCATGTGTCATTGACTGTGTATGTCACATGTCCTTGCCCTATAAGACCCAGCCATTTCCCCCCTTCTCCACCATTTTCTCACTGCTGCAGCTCAGTGTTAGACGGCACTGCTGCTGTGAGCGCTATATTGTGTGTGCAACTGCGAATTGCAAGCGAAATAGCTGTGAAATGCACAGGAAGGTTTAGGGAGTAGGGACTAGTTCGTAATTGCAGCCCTTTTGAGGCCTAGGTTACATCAGTTCCTAGCAGTTTTAGCAGGCAGGTCTGTGCTCTTAAATAGACAGATAGGTCAACTTGGGAGTAGAGACTATTTGTAATTGCAGCCCTTTAGAGGGCTAGGTTACATCAGTTCCTATCACTTTTTGCCAGCTCCACCAGCGTTCAAATAACCCCTAATTTTTAGCTGCATCTTGCCTCTAAAATAATTGTGGGCATAGTAGCAGTGTGTGCTACTCATTGTATTAGGCCATCTCTACAAAGCTCCACCAGCATTGAAATAACTCCTAATTTTTAGCTGCATCTTGCCTCTAAAATAATTGTGGGCATAGTAGCAGTGTGTGCTACTCATTGTATTAGGCCATCTCTACAAAACTCCACCAGGTTCAAATAACTCCTAATTTTTTTGCTGCATCGTGCCTGTAATGTAATTGTGTGCATAGTAGCAGTCTGTGGTACTCATTGTATTAGGCCATCTATACAAAGCTCCACCAGCATTCAAATAACTCCTAATTTTTTGCTGCATCGTGCCTGTAATATAATTGTGGGCATAGTAGCAGTGTGTGCTACTCATTGTATTAGGCCATCTATACAAAGCTCCACCAGCGTTCAAATAACTTCTAATTTTTTGCTGCATTGTGCCTGTAATATAATTGTGGGCATAGTAGCAGTGTGTGCTACTCATTGTATTAGGCCATCTCTACAAAGCTCCACCACCTGTGTATGCAATAAAATTGTTTTACTGCTTCTAACCCAGCCAATCCTTTTGGGCTAGTACAACAAATTGGCCACTCAGCTCTGCTCGGTTTCCATCCATCGTTTTTTGCGCAAACAACTCCAGAGTTGTCAATTTGGTAACCAAATGAGTGGCAAAAGGCCTGCTGCTGGTGGAAAGGGGACTAGGCGTGTTGGGAAGGGAAAAAAAGGTTGAGGTAGGTGTTAAAGCAACAGTATCATCTACAGAAGAAAGACCAGTCTCCAGCTGCCCGTCTGAGTATGGGGTAGAACAGATGGTTTAGTCTGCAGAGCTGTTTACTCATACTTTAGCCTTGGAATCAGAGGTCGGCTCCAGAGCTTCTGTGAATCCAGACGAGGAAATGATGTGCACTGATGCCCAGAATGTTTATGAGTCGGATCCAGGACCAGATGAAGAAGGTTCTGAGCATAATGAAGACCCTCGTTCCCAAACTGTAACTCCTGTTGGTGGAGACAATGAGGAAGACGATGATGAGACTCAAATACCTGATGTGAGCGACAACTTGAGTTTTGTGTCAGGGCAGGAAGAGGTTGGCTCTGAAGACGATGGGGGTGAGAACACACAGGGAGATGATGACGAGGTTGCAGATCCCACTTACTGTCAACCCACAGTCAGACAGTCGATGAGGTCAGCAGAGGAGGTGGAGGAGGATTCGAGTGACGATGAGATCAGGGCACACCTTCCTGGACAGAGACGTAGTACTGGAAGCATGTCACCAACTGCATCCTCAACCACAACTCTGCCTCTGACCACAAGTCAAGGTGGCTCTTCAGGTCGCATGGGTTCTAAGCCTTGCATAGCCTGGGCATTTTTTAACAACGATAAGGATGACCCAACTCATGTTATCTGTAACATTTGTGACCAAAAGCTAAGTAGAGGCCAAAAAATCCATAGTTTGAGTACTTCATGCATGAACCGTCACATGGATATGAAGCATAAGTTGCAGTGGCAAGCTCACTGTGCTACAATGCAGCCTAGCGGGCCGGCCCAACCACCGTCTGCCCCATCTTGTGCATCCGTGACCGTGGCCGCTTCATCCTCTGTGACTGGGGGGACAGCAGTCAGACCTGTTTTGAGACTCAGACCTGGCACCTCTTTACCCGCAACAGCCAGTCTGATTGGCAGGTCATCATCAGTTCATTTGGAAGTGGAAACACCAGCTGGTGTTGAGCGCTCTCCGACATGGAGAGCACCACCTTTGGATCAAGGCAACCTAAGTTTTGCGCCTGCATCTTCCTCACAGACCGTCAGTTGTCCGGGGACACCCTTCTCAACCCCGTCTACACACAACAGCCAGCCCTCGGTCCCTCAGATGTGGACAAGTAAAAGATCATTTCCTCCTAACCATGAGAAAGCTAAGAGGTTGAATTTCACCATCTGCAAGCTCTTGGCTACAGAAATGCTGCCTTTCTGCATTGTGGACACAGAGGATTTTCGAGACCTTATGTCCGTCGCAGTGACCCAGTACCAGATGCCCAGTTGGCACTACTTCTCAAAGAAAGGTGTGCCTGCGCTCCATCAGCATGTCGCACACAACATCACCGCTTCTTTGAGAAACTCAGTGTGTGACAGGGTGCATTTCACCACAGACACTTGGACGAGTAGGCATAGACAGGGGCGCTACATGTCGCTGACTGGGCACTGGGTAACTATGGTGACAGCAGGACAAGGGGCTGCTGTCCAAGTCTTGCCGTCCCCACGAGTTGTGTGTCAATCCTCTTTATCTCGAAGTTCCTCCACTGCTTCTGCCTCCTCAACCTCCTCTGGGCCTCCACCTGCACCCAAAGCCTGTCTGGTCATGCCACGGGCTTTCTAACTGCGCAGAAGGGATCCTGCAGCACACCTCCTTGCTATGCTGGCAGAAGGGTTCAACGTAATCAGGCAGTTTTTATGCTGAAATGTCTGGGAAATGTGATATGCAAATTGCCTCTTCAAACAAAGAGGACTTGTACTCTATAGCGCCACCTATTGGAAGTAACGATCCTACAAGTCACAATCAACCCTTTAACGAGTCTTGTAATATGACTTAGGATAAAAGCCAAATCAGAATCTCCATTTGCAGACACGGTGTGAAATGTGAGTGACACAGCTGAAGAGTTGTGGTCAGCTCTGGAGAATCAGTTTCATGAATGGTTGTCTCCACTGGACCTGCAACCAGGGAAGGCCGTGTGCGACAATGCCGTAAACCTGGGTGCGGCCCTTCGCCGGGGTAATGTCACACACGTGCCTTGTATGGCTTACGTATTGAACCTGGTTATTCAGCAATTTTTAGCCCACTATCCCGGACTACATGGCCTTCTGCAGAGGGCACGGTCGCTGTGTGCTCACTTCCGCTGTTCGCATCCCGCAGCTCAGCGACTTACATCTCTACAGAAGTCGTTGGGCCTGCCACTTAACTGGCTAAAATGCGATGTGCCAACACAGTGGAATTCAACTCTGCACATGTTGCAGCGACTGTGGCAGCACCGACAAGCCCTGGTGCAATACGTTCTGAGTTATAGCCTGGGCTAATGAGATCCAGAGGTGGGGCAAATCACGCTGGAGGAGTGGTCTCAGATCAGGGACCTATGCACCCTTCTGCACAGTTTTGAAATGGCCACGAAGATGTTTAGTGCTGACGATGCCATTATCAGCATGACTATTCCGGTGATTTACATGCTGGAGCACATGTTAAACAGAATTCGGAGTCAGGTGGTTGGACAAGAGGAGGTGGACGAAGTAGAGGAGGAGGAGTTGTATGCGGAAGGGCTAACATCTGCAAGGTCCAGACTGTCAGCAGCACCAATGCAGCAGGCATGGGAGGGTGGGGGAGAGATATTAACCAGGGCGCATGGTACCAGCCAAACTAGTGAGGAAGGTTCAGGAGCCCAGGAAGAAGTGGAGGACGAACTGGCGATGGGCATGGAAGACTCATCAGATGAGGGAGACCTTGATCACATTTCTGTTGTGCGAGGTTGGGGGAGAGGGCAGAGGAAGGAAGCATGATTCATACCTCGCCACCAACACAACAGGGACTTGGTGATCCTGCATGAGCAAGACACATGAGTGCCTTCTTGCTGCACTACCTGCAACATTACCCTTGAATTGTCAGAATTCGAAATAATCCTGACTACTGGGTAGCCAAACTGTTAGATCCCCGTTACAAAAGTAAATTTGCCGAAATAATTCCTGCCATAGAAAGGGATTCACGCAGGCAGGAGTATCAGCAGAGACTGTTACAGAATCTTACATGTGCTTTTCCACAAAACACCAGTGGTGCACGTAGTGAATCTCACAGTTCTAACTTGCCAACTGTGGGACTGTTGAGTCTTCAGCACTCAAACCGTAACAGAAACACAGTATCTGCTGGTGTTCACAGCATTTTTGCGGAATCCTTTCTCCACTTTTTTAGCCCATCCTTTGCAAGTCCACAGGAGACAAGAATTCAGACACCCAGTCAACGCCTAGAGACTAGTGTTGAGCGATACTGCTCGATATCGAAAAATATCGGATCGGAATGGTATAACCGATATCACTAAATATCGCCGATATCCGATTCCGATAGCGGAAGTCCCATGTAAGTCTATGGGAACAAAATATCGCAACAAAAAAAAACCCTTTCTTTCGTTGTAAACACAAAATATACACACATAGAATACATATATATATATATACATGTCATTGTGACATATATATATAAACATATTTATAGTTTATACACTTCTACATAGTAAAATAGACTCTGTGCTTGAGAATTGCTAAATCATCAGAGAATGTATTTGCCATTTTTCCGCCATATCTGCGTCACGACGAGGCACTGGTGAAGAAGAAGGGCGTGCTCTTCGTGGGTGTACACTCACTCAGTGGCGTGAAAACGATGGCCGACCAGTGTAAATGTTACTGCAATTGTAAGATCGTGCCCACACAGCTCTGGAGTTCCGCCTCCTCATCCTCCTCAGTGTGCGGAAACTAACACGAAGGTCCGCCTCCCTACAAAAGAGGGGCCCTCTCCAGATGCTAATGACACATGTGACTTGGCAGAGATGGCTAATGGACACGAGCAGAAGTGTGAAGGGATGGAGCAGTCAGAGCTCTCCCCCCACGGAAGCGACCGATCGCCACGGAATCACCGTTGGGCACCCGGCCTGTAAACCCTCCTACGCTGCAAGAAGCGGAGGATACCCTAAGAGGCCTGGCCCGGCACGGGAGGAGGTCGCCAGGATGGAAGCGAGCTGGCGTGCCCTAAAAATAAACTTGGAGCGGCGCCAATCCCTCTTACCTGAAGTGTCTGTACCGGAAGGTGAGGCACCCGTTCTAGTAGAGGAGCCCTTGCAATGTGATCCGGTTGACGTTGTCGCAGTGGAGGCACCCGTTCTGAAAAAAACCGCAGCACCGTCAGCACACCAGATCCCGCTGTCTGCCCCCGTCGCTGAGACAGAAGAAGCGACACCGTCCTCATGGAGGAGGCCGAGCAGGCACCAGAGGTCTACCTGTCTGTACGGAGCCCCGACTGTCATCTGATTTAGAGCGTCTGCTTCCTCCGCAGGGGGCGCCGCCAGGACTGGGGGGCGCCAGGAGAGCTGCCGCAAACCGGACATCGCAAGCTGCAGTGGAGTGGTGGAGACATGGAGCTGCTGGTGGAGGAGAATTTCAACCGGCGTCAGGAGGAAGAGTGGAGACGTTGGGAGCGGGAAGCAGAGCGACAAAGGGAGCAGCGAGAAACCCAAAAACTTCGCCAACGTCAGGTGGAGAAGGACCGGGCAGATAAGGACCGGATGAGAAAGGATAAAGGAACCCTGAGGGAGCCGCGGCGTAAGGGTGCAGTACGGAGCTTAAATTGAAAGGTGGTTGGGGCTTCATCCAGGAGCCTGGACTTTATTTAGAAGTTTTTGTGACCCGGCGGGACGTGGAGACTCACCTCCCAGAAGGACACCCGGGAGGAACCTGTTGCCAGGAGACTTGGTGACTTACACCCGACACTTGGGTTAAATGGGTGGTACGCCCTAAATGTTACCAGGTGCGACCCCCTACTCCCAGAGTGTCAGGAACCTGTGAGACCCTCGGAGCCTTCAGCCTCCCACATCCAGGCCTCTGCAAAAGTGCCCACCCCAGCCATAAATCTCCACAGCCTCCCTCAGTGGTCTCCTCAGCAGCCCCAGCTATGGACATGATAACTATAGCTGGCCCGTACCCGGCGCCTGTTAGGCCCCTGGGGTTGTTCAGTCCAGGACATAGGGTTCCAGACCCGGAGGGAGATGAAAGAGGTGGCCACACAGACCCAGATAGCGGGTCACGACTTGACTGTACAGGCCACACGACGTCATGAGGTCCTGGTGGTCCTTGGTGCCTCGGATGTTTGGCAAGCATCAGAAGAGTACCAGGTGGTACCTGGAACACCCCTGCCAAAGAAGTATAAATAACCCGGACAGGGTCCCTGTATGTAAATAGTTAAATTGTTGATAAATAGTTAAATTGTTGATGTACCGACGGGTGAATGTTCATAAAAAAGTTTTTTAATTTAATAAAAAAAAAAAAACACATTTTTCATTACTTTTATTACAGTCTCATCCTGCGACGCCATCGATTCCTGTAAAAAAATGAAAAAAAAAAAAAAAGTATACCACCTGACCGACGCAGTCCATAGTAACGAGTGTCCCACGACGATCCAGCTCTGCTACATCAGAATGACAGGCAGAGCCTGTATCCCGGCGCAGCACAGCTGATTACCTGCTTCCCGGCGGTGGACGTCATCGGACTGGTTTACGGCCGGGATTACCCTGCAGTCACTGGCTGCAGTTATCGCGAAAAAACTGCATGTGACCGCCAGGGAGAAGATAATGGCGGCCTCAAGCAGTCCAGGACGTGACCGCTGGAGATCTTCTGCCAGGTAAGTGCCGCTGACTCCTGACAGACCCGACCGACGGACACTCACAGTGAACAGTGACAAATCCGATTCCGGTATTCGATATGCGAAAATATCGGTATTCGGAATCGAAAGGCCGATACAGCTAATATCGGCCGATATCCGATATTTTGCAGTATCGTATCGCTCAACACTACTAGAGACGATGGTATAGGAGTATCTCCAAATGAACATCGAAGCCATGACTGTGTCACTGGACCTTGCTCTTTTTGGCTTCCAATCTGGATAAATGGCCAGAGCTCACCACTCACGCCTTGGAGATCTTGTCATGCCCGCAGCCAGTGTTCTCTCTGAACGTGTGTTCAGCGCTGCTGGTGGTGTGCTGACAGATAAGCGCACGCGGCTGTCCACTGAGAATGTAGACAGACTCACGTTCATAAAGATGAACAAATCATGGATCCGCAAGGACTTTTCTACCCCTGTGTCATCCTGGGGAGAGTAAAAGCTTGAGGATTTGTAAAATCACTCACCAGCTTTCAAATTAATTCGAATTTTTAGCTGCTTCTTGCCTGGAAAATAACTTTGGGCCTTGTAGCAGGTGTGTGGTACTCATTCTTTTTAGGCCATCTATACTAAGTCCACAGCTTTCAAATTAATACAATTTTTAGTGCATCTGTTTGGGTTCAAGTTCCCGCTGCTGCACAAGGGGGTCTCAAACAGTCCCGCTGGGTTTCCCCTCCATCTCCGGCCGCAGTGGAGCCTCCCCCAAAAAAAGGGGCGAGGTTTTCCCCCGTCTCCCCCGGTTTAAAAGCTGTGCAGGACTTGCTGTTTTCTCTTAGGTTTGTTTTTTTTAGCCGTACGGGGCAGCGGGGAGCAAAAGTTTTTAGGGTTTTTGTCCTTTGTTGCTTCGTTGAGCATGCCGGGGCCCAGATTCTCATTGGAGATCAGGGGTCACATGCTCAGACCGGGGTGCCATTTCCATTGGCCCCTTTGGAAGGGGTTTTTGGATTTTTGGTGTTCTGAAGCCCTCCCATTGGTCCTTCCGGGGAAAGGGTTTTTTTTCTTGGTGCTATAAAAAGTTTTTTCCTTACCCCCCGGGGCCGTGCGTAGGCCCCTTTGCATTTTGGGGTTTTGGCCAGTGGGGATCAGTATGAATGATTAGGGCTCCGAAAAGGCCCTAAAATACCGGTCCCCGGTGAGGAGTTTTGGGGGTGCCCGTGGTGGGGGTTGGAAAAGTAACCCTTTTAGTTACCTTTTCCCCCCGGTGGGAAAAGGGGCTTGATTGCGTTGCTGTCTGCAAAAACACGGACTGCTTTCCGCACAGCTTTTAATGGGGTGTTTCCCCTTAGGGGGGTTTAAAAACAGGAACGTCCTTTTTTCTGGTCTTTACCTCAGGACTCTGTGTGTAAGGGGAAGTTCGCTTATATCGCCCATATAACCCCTGCGGGTTTTTCCCGTAGCGGCTCTGGGTTTTAAGAGAGTTAAAAATCCCTGAACGGGGGCGCTACGGCGGTTATTTTAGCGCCCCCTGCGGGTAAACAGAGTTGAAAACTTGCCATTTTACGGGGCGCAGGTTTCCCCCTGCAGGTGGACCAGGGCGGGGGAATTTTGCCCCCCCCCCTATATCTTATTTTTGGGGGTGTTTTTCCGGGGCCCCAAAGGAAATTTTCCTGCGCCAGGGGCTGGCTTTTTTAAAGGGGGCGGTAAAAAAGCTTTAAAACAGCTGTATTTTCCAAAAGCAGGGGGAGGGTGGTTTGGGGAGGTTTTTGAGCGACAACGTCAGCTGTGGATTTCCCCGCGCGTGTCGGCTGTGCGTCCCCTGCCCCCTTTTTGTCCTCTCCAAAACCTCGCCCCTAAATTGTCCCCACCTCCGGCTTCCAAAAATTTTTGGGGGTGACAGAACCCAATGTGGGGGTTTTCGTGAGTCAGTGCCCAAACCCCCTCGGTTTGGGCCCCTGATTTTTTCCCCCGGTCGGGAAAAAGATGGCTTTTTGATAGCTTTCTGTCGGGGGGGCGTTGGAAAAGTGGGCCCCAATCCCCTTTTTTGGGGCGCGACGCCCTTTTGGGGCCCCAGAGCGCTTTCGTTTTTGGGGAAGGCTCAAAAAAACGGTTTTTCGGGGGACCTAGGTCCCCACGTTCGGCTTTTCCAACCCCGCTGGCAAGAAAACCGGGGGTTGGGGTTTGGTCAGCCATTTTTCTGCCAAAAATTTTGGACTCTGGCCTCGGAAATTTGGGTGGCCAGATTTTTCCCCCCCTTCCATTTTTTTGGGAGGACTGGGGGGTCATGTAAAAAAACCCCTTGGTCCCCGGGAGTTTTTCCCGCCACACGGGAAAGAAAACCCCTTTTTCCCCCCCGGGGTCGCCCCCCATTTCCAAACGGGGAGGCGGGGAAAGGCCAATGTAGGAGGGGTTTTTGGTTGGCTACTACCTTGCCCCCCTTTGGGGTTTTTCCCTTTTAGGGGGGTTTCTCCTACGGGATCAAAAACTCAGGCACTCGTCCATACGTTTTTTTATATTTGCCTGCAGCGGGGGGCATTTTGCCCCCAATTTTCCCCAAAACGGTTGAATAAATGGTCGCGCCGAACCCCTGGGAAAAGGGTCCGGGGCGCCATGGTTTTGCCCTAAAGTGCCTAAGGGGGTTTTTACCAGGGGTTTTACCCCCGTACCCTTTAAGCTGTGTGTGGTTTTTGGGGCGGGGGAATTTTTTTGTGTCCCTTTGTTTTTCGCCCACCCCCTTTGGGGGTTGTGGCGGGGAAAAGTGTCGGTACGGGTGTTGAATGGAGAATTCGGGGCCCCCCCAAAACCCCCTCAGTCGGGCCCACTCCCTGTCTTTTTTCTCCTTTCCCATAGGAGGAATATACATTTTTTTCCTCCTTGAGGGTATAAAAAGGGTTTTGTTTTGGGTTGCCCTGGCTCCGCCCCACTCTCCCGTATTGGGGGGGTCTTAGGGGGGAAAATTTGGGTTGGGGTTAAAATTTTGTTTTAAGGAGATGCCCCTTTGGGGGAGCGTGCAGGTCCCACTACTGAGATACCCCTTTTACCCTCTACTTTTCCAAGGCTTTTTGTCCTATGCGACGTTTTTCCAAAAAGGCTACGGGGAATCTTCCTCCCCCCTCCCCCTTGGGGGTTTCTATCGACCCCCTTTCCCCGGGTGGGCCTCCTAGAGGGGGGTTTATCCCCCCCTTTCTTGAGACAGAGGGCCCATTTTCCCCCAAAATTTTCAAAAAAACTTGGCAAGGGGATTTAATTTGGAAAAAGGTTACCCCCGGGGGGGGGGGTTTTCCCCTTTTTGGAGAAAAAAAAAATGAGAAAAATGTTTTTTAAAATTATTATTGGGTCCAAAACTATCCCGTTTAAAAAAAAGTTTTTCCCTTTCCGCTAATCTTGAGTCTTTGAAGACTTTTGGGGGCAAGGGTAATTACTAAACTAGACCTGCGGGGGCGTTTTTAAATGATTTTCCCCCGGGGGGATGAAAGGAAAAAAGGCATTTAACCCAGGGGGGGGGGGTTTGGGGAAATTGGTAATGCCCTTTGGGCTCTGGTAAAACCCAGCTGGGGTTCCAAGAATTTGTGGGGAACCCCCAATTTTTTGGGATATGTTGACCACTTTTGGTTTTGGGTCTATCTGGATGAAATTCTCATCTTTTTCCCCTATTGGGGCCCCCCCCAGGAGAGATGTTCTAAAAGGCTTCAACCTCCCCTTCGAGCAAAAATTTCCCCTTTTGGGGAAAATTGGGAAAAGCCCCGTTTTAAAAAGGAGTCTTATCTTTCCTTTTGGTATATTTTTCTCCCCCCAGGGGGTTTGGTATGGATCCGCCAAAAAACCTGCTGTAATTTTGGTTTTTAAGAAACCCCCCCCTTAAACCCGGGGGCGGGGCTTTTTGGGGCCCCTAAAATATTTCCCCCAATTTTTTCCCCAAAATTTCTTTTTGGTAGCCCCCCTTGGAGCCCCCCCCCAAAAAGGGAAAAAACCAAAAATGGTCAGGGGGAGGTCTAAAAGGCCCCCTTTCTTCAGTTAAATTTATTTTGTTTTGGGCCCCCTTTTCAACCCCGATGTGAAAACCCCTTTATTTTGGGGGAGATCCCCTTTTGGGGTTGGGGTTTGGGGCAGTCCTTTCCAAAAGGATGTAAAGGGAAAGGGAAGATCCTTGCTTTTCTTTTCCAAAAACCTTCACACCAGCAGAGAGGATTTTTCGTTTGGGGGGGGGAGTTATAGCATAAATTTGGGGCCTTTTTTAGTGGGGGGCTTTTTCCTGGGGGGGGGTCTTTTTCCCCTTTTTTAAACTTTTAGGGGTCACAAAAACTTGGTTTATTTACAAAATGCCCAGGGGGGAAAAATTTGCCAGTCCAGATGGCCCTTGTTTTTCCCCAGTTCCATTTCACCCCCCATTTTCCCTGGGGGGAAAATTGTGCCATGCTCTTTTCCGTCCGTGGTGTCCCCTGAAGAGGTGGGGGGAGGGGGCCCCGGCGATTGTCCCCCGAGAGCCTAAGAACGGGGGCCCCCCGGTTTGCTTGAGTTTTGTGCCCCCAAGGCAAGATTTTTGTGCCCCCCAATTTGGGGGCGGAGGTACTCTTTGGGGGACATTGGGGGGGGGCCAGGGGGTGGAATTTTGGGACAAAGGTGATAGGAATTTAAAAATTGGAAAAAAAATTCTGTGTTTGCGGCTTGCCATGTCCAAATTCTATAAAAATTTTTTTTGAGCGCCCCAAACGAAATGGGTTTTCCCAAAACGAAGTGTCAGTAAAAAATTTTGTCAAAGCTTCCCCTTTATTTTTTGTTTCAAGTTTTTTTTACTTTTTAAAAAAGGGGTGGTTAGTAATTTAAACTAAAATTTAAAAAATGCAGATTATTGGTTTTTTAGTGTAAATAAGATAATTTGTAACTGATTAAAAGAGTGAAGTTGCGAATTATTGTTTATATTCTTGTGAACCCCGTTGTTTTTAAAAAATTTAATGTAAAAAACAGATATCTAATAGGGGGATTTTGTACTTTTGCATTTGTTTTCCTTTTTGAAAAGGCTTTTTAAGGCCAGATTTCTTTAAAAAAATGATTAAAAACTGGCCCGAAAAAAAGTGAAAAACAAAAGGGTTTTTTGCCCGTGAGATTAATTTTTAAATGTGGGGAATGTGAAAAAATTTTAAAATGAATATTTTTTTGAATATTTTTGGAAAAAATAAATATTTCCATACAGTCCCCCCCCTTAGATACCCGGCCCCCCAAAAAACCCGTCCGGCCCCAAAGCCTGCCAAAATTTTTTTGCTGCCGGTGAGTTAGAAAACCTAGTCATTGGGGCCCCCCCCCCCGAATACGATTTTTTTCAAATTTTGGGCGGTCAGGAGGACTGTCCCGTCGGGTGTTTATGTGTTTTTAATCATAGTCTCGTTATTTTTTAGGAAGATTCTCAAGGATGTGTATCTCAGTCTGGAGGTTTGTTCCCCGGGATTGGTCAAAGCCGGCAGTTCTATCCGGGACTGGTGGGGGGGTTCCCCAAATGGTGGTGGCTCAAAAAATTGGGGTTTCTCCTGAAACAGCTTTTTCCATTTTTTTTGGATTTTAAAAAAATTTTACAGAACCGTTTTAATTAAACAAAAAGGGGAAAAACCCCCCCCAATGGCTTTCCCAAACCCCTGCCCCAACAATTTTTTTCCCCCCCTCATCCACCCAAAAAATCGATCCATGGGTCAGTGACACCTGAGGTTTTTTTTTCATTTTTCCTCCCCATAATATTTTAATTTTGTATTGTCATTGTGACTTTACCATTTGGGCCCGTGTTGTCTGGGATGTGGGGGGCAACAGGTGTCTTTTATCATTTTTAAAACCTCCTTTCTCAGCAGATCATATCCAAGCCATTCTATTCTGGAATGCCCAAAAAGGGGTGGGGCCCCAACTGTGTGCCAAACCTTTTACAGCATCTATGGGGAATTAAAAAATCTCGTGGTTATAAAAGATGTAATTTATCCAATCAACATTTTTATTTTAGTGACTCAAAATCCCCGCTTTAACTTGGTCTCTGGCCTTGAACTCTAGGTGGTATTGGTCAATTTTCTGGTCAGTCGAGTCCACGACATCCCTTCATGGCTTGGGTCTTCTGGTACGGGAGCTTCCTTGCAATGCGATCGGGATTCAAACAGGCTTTCCCTTATTCCAGAGGTTGATGTCATCTGGGGCTCTTGGACAGGATCTCAAATCTGGCGTGAGGAGAAAAACTCGAGAATGGACTTTGTTTTTGACTTTTCAATTACTAAGTGTTTGATTTGGGTGAGGAGAGCGGGCAAAAAAAAATAACCGAGAGGTTGGAATCTAGGGGTTTGCAGTACCCGACAAACCCACCAAACTAAGGCAGCCGTGGAGCTTTCCCTACGTTGGCCCTAGATGCTGTCACAGTGAAAAGTAACTACACCTAAAGATAAAAAAAGGAAAGCTATTGCCCGGAGCGATCCCCAAAGAACATAGGAAGCCCCAAACATGTAAGGGCGGTTAGACAAGGGGAAATACGACACAGCAGAAAATAGAATGAGAAAAAAGTGGGGCCAATCTGTCTAGATAGAAAAGGATAGGAAAGGCACTTACAAAACCCCAAAAAAACCCCGAAAGTAAACTCTATAATTAAAAAAAACCCCTGAGATCACAGACCTCTACCACCAAAATTGTTCTCTGGTGTAAACAAAAACAAAACGCAACCACTAAAAAAAATGGAAAAGGCAAATGAAAAAACAGGGCAAAATAAACTGAGAGGAGCATAAGCCCCTAAAAGGGGACCGGCAGACCCCACAGAAGTGCAGGAAAAAATGCAGGACCAAAAACTAAAAGAAGAAAAGTTTATCTGTTAGCGAAGATGCGGGCCGAAACAGCTTTTCGGGGTCTCGGGGAGGTCCCTTACGCTAAACAGTGCAATTGGAGTTGTCTCCCAGGGTTTTGGTGTCTTTTGGGAATTTTTCAGCATTCTATTCTTAAGTGTTTGTTCATTTTTTCCTCCTTTCCCCTGTGCTCTGGGGGTGGTAAGGAGTGTGTAGGCCAAAATCTGCCCCTATGCTAATCGGGTCTTGTGTGTAGATTTGCGTGAATGCGGGCCCCTGTCACTTTTATCATTTTGGAACCCGTATTGCACACATTTTCAAAAGTAGCTGCTTTGCAGTGTCTTTGTGATTTGGAAGCTTTGTTCATCTTGAAAATACTTCTTTTGCCCACAATGGCGTATTTGAACCTTCACTTGGCGATATCTGGATGTGGTCTATCTGGATCCTTGAAGGGGTAAAGTGGTCTTTCCAGTGAGGTGAGGGGGTTTTCTTCCATAGTCCAGGCTTGCATTTGCCGCAGGTCGACAGTGCTGGTGAATTGGTGTTAGGGTGGGTCCCTGAAGCGCCAGAAAGCACCTCAGATCTTTCATTTGTGTCTTTGATATGTGGTTTGGGGCCCATCTACCCTTGGACCACCAAGGGTGCAATTTGTGGTAGGCAGAGTTTGAAGTCTTTTATTGTTAGCCTTCCTTCTTCACGTGTTGTTTTTTTCGCATTAGCTTTTTTCCCCTTTTGGAGTGGTCTTGAAACTTCTTGAGCAGATCCCAGGACGTCTTTTTGTAGGTTTTTTGTCTTCAGTCGTCATGTAGTAGCCGTCGGTTACGACCTCTCCACTTCTCCATGTTGTTTCCTTTGGGGGGTTTTTTGGCTCCCATTCCGCCATTTTTTGCCTAGGGCCTCTTCTGTTTTTTTTTCCCTGCCTTTGTTTTTTAAATTGCCCCATTTTGGAAGTTTAGTATACCCCCTAGGTTGAAGGGGGCCTGATGCTTTACGGTTGTCCCCCTTTTCGTGATGAAACCCCTTTTAGCCCCGAGGGTCAAAGTCGTTGCTATGCCATGCGAGTACTGTGTCCGTGTAGATGTTTTGCAGTCTTGCCCTTTGCCTCTGCCAGGCCTTCGTCAGCGCTATCAATTCTGTTCTGGGTGACAGGCTAGGGACGCTTTGGACCACAGGTTTCTTTATTGTGGTCACTCATTCCTGTGTTGGAAAATCTCTGCTCTGGAGCCATCCAAGTATCCCCCTTGGGGGTGGGGTAGAGTGGCCAGGTGGGACTGTAGGTCTGGAGACGGTGCATTTGAGACAAAGGGAATAGAGGCGCCACAAAGATGCCTGGCGGTGGAGAGTTACTGTTGGGTTTGGGTTGATTGAAATTGCCAAAAAAAGTCTGTGGGTGAGGTTTCCAGTGGCGTCCAAAAGTGATGTCGCAACCTTTTCCAGGGGGTGTGTGCTGCAGATCTGCCATCAGGGGAGGGTTTCTTCTTGCAACTGGATCCCAAACGGGCTGAGGGCAGCCTAAAAGTCTCGTTTTCCCCCGTGAATCCGTGCCAGGACTCCGTAGCATGACCTTCTTTCTTCCCTCAGGTAGACGGAAAGACTTTTTATAGTCAGGTAGGCCTGGGATTGGGGGTGAGACTGTGGAGTTCTTCCAATCTCCTGAAAGGGGTTTAAGGCTGCGTCTGATAGAAGGAGCGGGGTTGCGTTTTGCAAGCGACAGAGGCTGCATTAGGGTGAGGGATCAGGGATCCAGTTCTGCAATATGACACTGACCGGGAAGCCCGCAGCATTCTTGGAGTTGTTGGGGGGGGCCTCTTCCCAGTGGTTTCCCCTTTTTGACATGTGTTTCGTTTGGGGGCAAAACAGTGTCCCCGGATGTAACTTGCTTTGGCATACTGGGGTTTTTCTTCCGACTTGGTTGCGTTCTTCCAGGTGAGTAGGAGAGAAAGGAATAGACTGTGAGGGGTTGATGTCAACCAACAAAAGAAGGTCATCCCGTGTTGTAGAAAAGTGACTCTGATATTCTGCAATCCGTTGACGGGATGGGGACATTTTCTTTGGGAAACTTAAAAGGGGTTGTTTTGAGCACCTTGAGGCAACATTGCCAATGCATGCACTGGTGGTGAAAAAAGGGCCCCCGGTGGGGGGGAAACATGAAAAAGGTACTGGCCAGGGTTTACACCCTGAAT
Source organism: Oophaga sylvatica (assembly GCA_033576555.1). Classification (NCBI taxonomy): domain Eukaryota; kingdom Metazoa; phylum Chordata; class Amphibia; order Anura; family Dendrobatidae; genus Oophaga; species Oophaga sylvatica. The sequence goes on along the minus strand of JARQOD010002630.1, from coordinate 3,137 downwards.
ACCGTTGCGGTGCTGGGACTCTTGAGAGCGGTGTGATGGTTAGCACTGTTGGGGGTTTTAAAAAGTAGCCTCTTTTGCGGCCTCCCGGCCTGCACCATTCTGAACTCGTGGGGTTTACAGTCTTTTTCTTCACTGTGGAAAGCTGGGATTTATTCCGATGGGCGAGGCGCCAGTTTGGCCTTTTCCTTCGTAGCGGGGGGGACTCCCCTTGCTGGTGCAGAGTGGGGGAAAAAACAACGTCTACTGGGTCCCATCATGAGAGATGGACCAGTGGCTTTCTTGTTCTCCCCCAAGACATTTATGTGTTAGCACCTGTTTGGTCGGGGGGGTCTTTTGTTGGGGTCCCCTTAAACGGTGTTTTTTTCGCAGGGCCATCGTAGTTTTTTTTTCTCCATCGGTCTCAGGTAGTATTTGTGCACAAGTTTGAAGAGCTGGTGGCCTTTTTCCGGTTAGGGCCTGGGTGAATGGTTTGATTCGGGGGCCCTCCTGGTGCTTGCAAAAGATGAACCTCTGGCGTTAGAGCTGGATGGGTGTTCCCTTTCCCATGAAGCGGTAAGTCCTTCTTGAGTTGAATACCCTGGCAATGTCAAAGTTCTCGGCCGTTTCTTAGGCGAGTTCACTTAGACCTTCGTTGGTCGGACATTTGCTCTGGGTATGGAGTGGTTTTTTTCGGGTCTATGTCCAGCACCCCCTGTGATAGGTCTGCAGTGTGGTTGTTTGGGGTTTCCCTTTTTTTCTTGGGCAGGGTGTGAAAAGTGTCATGGCCCCATCTTCCTGGAACATTGGTCGTTTTCAGCTTTCAGTAGGTCACCCCCAATAGGTTGGGGTTGCAGGTTTTTTACCAACAAAGGGACTGGGGGAGTGTTCTGGCTGAGTCCCACGCTCGGGGCTTCATAATCGGGAAAATATCTGACTTGACCATCAATTCCATGCGGGAGCAAAAAGTTTGGTTGCGGATTTCCACAAGAAAAAGATATGACTCGCCATCCACTCTCAGGTATTGGTCCCCTGGGGGGGTTCCTTGTGGATTGGGTGCTCTTCCCCTAGGACGGGGTTCTTCATGTTTTCTGTGTTTCTTCTTTTTTGGGTGAAGTCAGTTTTCTGCATTTTTCCCGGAAATGCCCAAAACTCGCCACGTTGAACACTTGACTTTCTTCTTTTCCGGCGGGACTAATTTTTTTGCTCTGTGAGCAGGGTTCCCATTGCTATTGAGTGTACTCGGCCCTGGCTGCTCCCAGTGGTTTCTGATTGGTTTCCAGCCATGAAAAAAGTGTGCAACCCCCGTCTGTGTGTCTGATCATGGGTAATGAGGCCCAAATTTTGAAACATTGCATTACTCTGCGGGAACTTTTCCACAGACTCTGTCTTTTCTTGACTCGTGACATGTAGGCTGGAGTTTTCCCGTCAGTCTGCTTTTGGCCCATTTTTCCCGAGTTGCTCAATTAGCTTTTGGGCCTGTCCCCCAGGATACCATCTAACTTGTTGGAAAACTTGAAGTGTTCTTATAATTGACCAAATGCATCACCTTTTTATTTCCATTTCGGTCCAGAGATCAATCCCGGCTGCGTATACGTTTGCTGGTTTTCTCATTTTTTGGGCAAAATCATGGGGTGTATCCCTGGGTCTGGCAGTATTTTACACGGGGGTTGGGATGAAGGGGTCATAGGATGGGCCTCTTCCGTCCTGCTTATTGGTGTTGTGTGTTTTTTCCTAGTATTGGGCGAGTGTGAGTTTCATCTTCTTTCATCGATAAGAAGTGCTGGTGTCTTGGTGCATACATGGGTGGATTTTTTGGGGTTTTAAGTTGTCTTGCTGATGGGGATTTCCCCTTCTTGCTGAGGCTGCGGTGGATCAGTGTCATGGTTCCATGTAGCGCCCCGTAGCTATACCATCCCCCTGTGAAACCTTGCTGTGGACTGTTGTGTCTGGGGGCTACATGAGGTTTTGTGTGGGAGATCTGCATTTTTCTCCCGATTAATGACTGGCAAAGTTTGTTGTGCTTGGGATAGCAAGGTGCCCTGTGTGGAGACATGAATACAGGGAACCAATTGCTTGGATTGGGGGTTGACCCAGTTGATGCGAAGTAGAAAAAAAAGGAAGAGAAAGGGGGGTGTGAGGGAGGAGCGAGGGGGGAAAAGGAGGGGGGGGGAGAGAGTGAAAAGGGGAAAAGAGAGAAAGATGGGGGAGAAGAGAGAAGAAGATGGAGGGGGGGAAGTAGAAAAGATGAAAAAAGATTTGAGGTTGGAGAGGAAAGGGTAGAAGAAGAGGAAGATGAAGAAAATGGATGTGTCAGGATGTGATGGGGGAAAAGAAGGAATGAGAGGGATGGCAGCGAGGAAAGGGAGAAAAATTTTGAGAAAAAGAAAGGGACTGAGGAAGAAGGAAGAGGGTGTCCCCCCCGTGACTCTTTTAGAGGGGATGGTTGAAACAAAAATGCCTTCTCCTGGGAGAGAGGCGGGGGGGCGTTTTTCCCGTATGGGGTCCTTATTAATGAGAGCAGCCTACCCTGTCCGTGTCCACATGTGGGGCATGTGATGTGTGTGACTCTAAAATTTGCTTTGGACTGTCAGTGATCTTTTTTTTCACAGATGATTTAACACCCTTTTCAAAATTTTTCAATAAAAAAAAAAAAAAAAATTTCCTCGCCCAATGCCCCACGGGAGGGGTGCTCAGACCCCTGGTAGTTTGTGTCTGCTTCCCTCAGCCGTAATTTCCCCTTTTCTATGTGACCTTGTTCAAGGCAAGCTTGTAGAAAAAAAAAAAAAATGGCTGGAGAAATAAAGCTTAAAAAAAATTGCTTAGAGAAAAAAAAAAAATCTTCCCAAAAACATTTTAAAAATGTACTTAAAAAAAAAATTTTTTTTTTTTTTTTTTAAAAAAAAAAAGTTTGATTTAGTAAAAAACTCTGAAAAAGTAAACAAAAAAAAAATAAATTCACAAAAAGGGGAGAAAAGAAAACCTATTAATCATAAAACTCTGAAAAACAACCCCCTTTTATAAAACAGCTAAATTAAAAATCTCTGGAATGTCAGCTGGCTGCTTCCCCCCCCCTTCCCTTTTATCTTGCTTGCGTCTCATAGGACTAAATCAGTAAAAAAAAAAAAAAAAAAATTTTTATTCCCCGAAAAACAAAAAAT
>JARQOD010002629.1:0-69503 GCA_033576555.1 Oophaga sylvatica | reverse complement strand
CTGAGCCATTTAGTTATCACCTTTGCTTTATGGCAAGGTGCTCTATCATGCTGGAAAAGGCATTGGAAAAGGCATTGTTGATCGCCAAACTGCTCTTGGAGGGTTGGGAGAAGTTGCTCTTGGAGGACATTCTGGTACCATTCTTTATTCATGGCTGTGTTTTTAGGCAAGACTGTGAGAGAGCCGATTCCCTTGGCTGAGAAGCAACCCCACACATGAATGGTTTCAGGATGCTTAACAGTTGGCATGAGACAAGACTGGTGGTAGCGCTCACCTTGTCTTCTCCGAATGATGCGTTTTCCTGATGTCCCAAACAATCGAAAAGGGGATTCATCAGAGAAAATAACTTTACCCCAGTCCTCAGCAGTCCACTGCCTGTACCTTTTGCAGAATATCAGTCTGTCCATGATGTTTTTTCTGGAGAGTAGTGGCTTCTTTGCTGCCCTCCTTGAGACCAGGCCTTGCTCCAAGAGTCTCTGCCTCACAGTGCGTGCAAATGCACTCACACCTGCCTGCTGCCATTCCTGAGCAAGCTCTGCACTGCTGGTAGCCCGATCCCGCAGCTGAAACACTTTTAAGAGACGGTCCTGGCGCTTGCTGGTCTTTCTTGGGCGCCCTGAAGCCTTTTTGGCAACAATGGAACCTCTCTCCTTGAAGTTCTTGATGATGCGATAGATTGTTGACTGAGGTGCAATCTTTCTAGCTGCGATACTCTTCCCTGTTAGGCCATTTTTGTGCATTGCAATGATGACTGCACGTGTTTCTTTAGAGATAACCATGGTTAACAAAAGAGAAACAATGATGCCAAGCACCAGCCTCCTTTTAAAGTGTCCAGTGGTGTCATTCTTACTTAATCATGACAGATTGATCTCTAGCCATGTCCTCATCAACACCCACACCTGTGTTAATGGAGCAATCACTGAAAAGAGGTTAGCTGGTCCTTTTAAGGCAGGGCTGCAATGATGTTGAAATGTGTTTTGGGGGATAAAGTTCATTTTCTAGCCAAATATTGACTTTGCAAGTAATTGCTGTTAAGCTGATCACTCTTTATAACATTCTGGAGTATATGCAAATTGCCATTAGAAAAAGTGAAGCAGTAGACTTTGTAAAAATTAATATTTGTGTCATTCTCAAAACTTTTGGCCATGACTGTATATATATATATGTATTCTATGTGTGTATATGTATTGTTTCTATTCTTTATTAAAGCTGTCAGTGTGATTTTACAGTATAGCCGGGGATGAATTAGCGGCTATTATACTATGTAGAAGTGTATGACCTATATATATTATATATATATATATATATATATATATATATATATAATTATTTGCTTTTTGTGTACATTTTTTTTTACAATGTGATTTTTACATGACTTTTTACATAGAGATAACTGCTCTATGTAAAACTTCATGTTAAAATCGCATTGCATACAGATGGAAAACTGATGGAAAACTGATGGAAAACGCATGGTGCGATTTAAAATCGCATGCAAATCGCATGCCTTTTTACAACAATTGTACCGTTTTTTCCCTGTAGAAAACGGACCGATTTTTTTCCAGCCAGTGAGTATGAGCCCTTAGAATGGGAGTAATGGTGATTGATCTCTTGGCCAAGACAAGTGTGCACCGAAGCCCCTCATTTGTATTTTAATTAAAAGTCATTTTCTTTGGCTCTGCACCACTATAATGGACTGTGCTGCTATGATCTGTATAGGAGCCAAGTCCCCTTTATAACTTGTTTAACATGAATTTTGGGGGTGATCGACTCCCTATAAATATATAAACCACATCATCACCACCAAAAGAAAAGTTACTACGTAACACTTAACCCCTTCACCCCCAAGGGTGGTTTGCACGTTAATGACCGGAACAATTTTTACAATTCTGACCACTGTCTCTTTATGAGGTTATAACTCTGGAACGCTTCAACGGATCTTCGCGATTCTGAGATTGTTTTCTCGTGACATATTGTACTTCATGTTAGTGGTAAAATTTCTTCGATATACCTTGCGTTTATTTTTGAAAAAACGCAAATATGGCGAAAATTTTGAAAATTTTGCAATTTTCAAACTTTGAATTTTTTTTCCCAAAAAACAGAGAGATATGTCACACAAAATAGTTAAGAAATAACATTTCCCACATGTCTACTTTACATCAGCACAATTTTGAAACCAAAATTTTTTTTGTTAGGAAATTCTAAGGGTTAAAAGTTGACTAGTGATTTCTCATTTTTACAACAAAATTTACAAAGCCATTTTTTTTAGGGACCACCTCACATTTGAAGTCACTTTGAGGGGTCTATATGGCAGAAAATACCCAAAAGTGACACCATTCTAAAAACTGCACCCCTCAAGGTACTCAAAACCACATTCAATAAGTTTATTAACCCTTCAGGTGCTTCACAGGAGCTGAAGCAACATGGAAGGAAAAAATGAATATTTAACTTTTTAGCCACAAAAATGATCTTTTACAAACTTTTTTTTTTTCACAAGGGTAAAAGGAGAAAATGGGCAGATAAAGTTGTTGTGCAATTTCTCCTGAGTACGCCAATACCCCATATATGGGGGAAAACCACGGCAGAGCTCGTAAGGGAAGGAGCGCCGTTTGACTTTTTCAAACTAAAATTGGCTGGAATTGAGATTGGACGCCATGTCGTGTTTGGAGAGCCCCTGATATGCCTAAACAGTGGAAACCCCCCACAAGTGACACCATTTTGGAAACTAGACCCCCTAAGGAACTTATCTAGATCTGTTGTGAGCACTTTGAACCCCAAAGTGTTTCACAAAAGTTTATAATGCCTGGGTGTGAAAAAAAAAAAAACAATTTTCCACAAAAATGATTTTTTAGTCCCAAATTTTTGATTTTTCCCACGGAAATTGGACCCCAAAAGTTGTTGTCCAATTTGTTCTGAGTACGCTGATACCCCATATGTGGGGGGGAAACTGTTTGGGCGCACGGCAGGGCTTGGAAAGGAAGCAGTAACGTTTTGGAATGCAAACATTGATGAGGGTCATGTTCCGTTTGTAGTGCCCCAGATGAGCCTAAACAGTGGAAACCCCCCACAAGTGACCCCATTTTGGAAGCTAGACCCCCTAAGGAACTTATCTAGATCTTTGGTGAGCACTTTGAACCCCCAAGTGCTTCACACAAGTTTATAATGCCCGGGCATGAAAATAAAAAATCCTATTTTTTTCCCACAAAAATTATCTCTTAGTCACTAATTTTTTATTTTCCCAAGGGTAACAGGAGAAATTGGACCACAAAATTTGTTGTCCAATTTGTCCTGAGTACGCTGATACCCCATATGTGGGGGGGAACCACTGTTTGGGCGCATGGCAGAGCTCAGAATGGAAGGAGCACCATTTGACTTTTTCCAACCAAAATTGGCTGGAATTGAGATTGGACGCCATGTTGCATTTGGAGAGCCCCTGCTGTGCCTAAACAGTGGAAACCCCCCACTAGTGACCCCATTTGGGAAACTAGACCCCTTAAGGAACTTATCTAGATCTTTGGTGAGCAATTTGAACCCCAAGTGCTTCACACAAGTTTATAACGTAGAGCCGTAAAATTAAAAAATCATATTTTTTCCACAAAATTGATCTTTTCACCCCAATTTTTATTTTCCCAAGGGTAACAAGACTCCAAAAGTTATTGTGCAATTTGTCCTGAGTGCGCTGATACCCCATATGTGGGAGTAAACCACTGTTTGGGTGCATGGCAGAGTTTGGAAGGGAAGGAGCGCCGTTTGACTTTTTCAACGCAGAATTGGCTGGATGCCATGTCGTGTTTGGAGAGCTCCTGATCTGCCTAAACAGTGGAAACCCCCACAAATGACACCATTTTGGAAACTAGACCCCTCATGGAACTTATCTAGATGTGTGGTGAGCACTTTGAACCCTAAAGTGCTTCACAGAAGTTTATAACGTACAGCCGTAAAATAAAAAATCTCTTTTTTTTTACAAAAATGATTTTTTCGCCCACAATATTTTATTTTCACAAGGGTAACAGAAGAAATTGGACCTCAAGAGTTATTGTGCAATTTGTCCTGAGTTCGATGATACCCAATATGTGGGAGTAAACTACTGTATGGGCGCACGTCGGGGCTCGGAAGGGAAGTAGTGACGTTTTGGATTGCAGACTTTGATGGAATCGTCTGGGGGAGTCATGTCGCATTTGGAGAGCCCCTGATGCGTCTAAACAGTGGAAACCCCCACAATTGACCCCATTTTGGAAAATAGACCCCTCAAGGAACTTATCTAGATGTGTGGTGAGCACTTTGAACCCCGAAGTGCTTCACAGAAGTTTATAACGTACAGCCGTAAAAATAAAAAATCCTTTTATTTTTTACAAAAATGATTTTTTCGCCCCCAATATTTTATTTTCACAAGGGTAACAGGAGAAATTGGACCCCAAAGTTGTTGTCCAATTTGTCCTGAGTACGCTGATACCCAATATGTTGGAGTAAACTACTGTATGGGCGCACGTCGGGGCTCGGAAGGGAAGTAGTGACGTTTTGGATTGCAGACTTTGATGGAATCGTCTGGGGAGTCATGTCGCATTTGGAGAGCCCCTGATGCGTCTAAACAGTGGAAACCCCCACAATTGACCCCATTTTGGAAAATAGACCCCTGAAGGAACTTATCTAGATGTGTGGTGAGCACTTTGAACCCCGAAGTGCTTCACAGAAGTTTATAACGTACAGCCGTAAAAATAAAAAATCCTTTATTTTTTACAAAAATGATTTTTTCGCCCCCAATATTTTATTTTCACAAGGGTAACAGGAGAAATTGGACCCCAAAAGTTGTTGTCCAATTTGTCCTGAGTATGCTGATACCCAATATGTGGGAGTAAACTACTGTATGGGCGCACGTCGGGGCTCGGAAGGGAAGTAGTGACGTTTTGGATTGCAGACTTTGATGGAATGGTCTGGGGAGTCATGTCGCATTTGGAGAGCCCCTGATGCGTCTAAACAGTGGAAACCCCCCACAAGTGACCCCATTTTGGAAAATAGACCCCTCAAGGAACTTATCTAGATGTGTGGTGAGCACTTTGAACCCCGAAGTGCTTCACAGAAGTTTATAACGTACAGCCGTAAAATAAAAATTCTTTTTTTTTTTTACAAAAATGATTTTTTCGCCCCCAATATTTTATTTTCACAAGGGTAAATAGAGAAATTGGACCCCAAAAGTTGTTGTCCAATTTGTCCTGAGTACGCTGATACCCAATATGTGGGAGTAAACTACTGTATGGGCGCACGTCGGGGCTCGGAAGGGAAGTAGTGACGTTTTGGATTGCAGACTTTGATGGAATGGTCTGGGGGCGTCATGTCGCATTTGGAGAGCCCCTGATGCGCCTAAACAGTGGAAACCCCCCACAAGTGACCCCATTTTGGAAAACAGACCCCACAAGGAACTTATCTAGATGTGTGGTGAGCACTTTGAACCCCGAAGTGCTTCACAGAAGTTTATATCGTACAGCCGTTAAAAACAAAAAAATCATTTTTTTTTTACAAAAATGATTTTGTCGCCCCCAGTTTTTTATTTTCCCAAGGGTAACAGAAGAAATAGGACAAATTGCACAATAACTCTTGTGGTCCAGAGTACGCTGATACCCCATATGCGGGAGTAAACTACTGTTTGGGCGCATGGCAGAGCTCAGAAGTGAAGGAGCACCGTTTGACTTTTTCAACGCAGAATTGGCTGGAATTGAGATCAGACGCCATGTCACATTTGGAGAGCCCCTGATGTGCCTAAACAGCAGAAACCCTCCAATTCTAACTCCAACCCTAACCCCAACACACCCCTAACCCTAGTCCCAACCCTAACCACAAACCTAACCCTAACACACCCCTAACCGTAATCCCAACCCTAATCCTAATCCTAACGTTAGCGCCAACCCTAACCCTAACTTTAGCCGCAACCCTAACCCTAACGGGAAAATGGAAAAAAATACATTTTTTTAATTTTATTATTTTTCCCTAACTAAGGGGGTGATAAAGGGGGGTTTGATTTACTATTTATAGCGGGTTTTTGTGATTGGCAGCTGTCACGCTAAAAGACGCTTTTTATTGCAAAAAATAGCTTTTTACATCACCACATTTTGAGAGCTATAATTTTTGCATATTTTGGCCCACAGAGTCATGTGAGGTCTTATTTTTTGCGGGACGAGGTGACGTTTTTATTGGTACCATTTTTGAGCACGTGACATTTTTTGATCGCTTTTTATTTCGATTTTTGGGAGGTTAAATGAACAAAAATCAGCAATTCATGAATTTCTTTTGGGGGAGGCGTTTGTACCGTTCCGCGTGTGGTAAAATTGATAAAGCAGTTTTATTCTTCGGGTCAGTACGATTATGGCGATACCTCATTTATATCATTTTTTTTTATGTTTTGGCGCTTTTATAGAATGAAAACCATTTTATATAAAAAATTATTATTTTTGCATCGCTTTATTTTGTGAGCTATAACTTTTTTATTTTTTCACTAATGATGCTGTATGACGGCTCGTTTTTTGCGGGACAAGATTTCGTTTTCAGCGGTACCATGGTTATTTATCTCGGTCTTTTTGATCGCGTGTTATTCCACTTTTTGTTCAGCGTTATGATGATAAAGCATTGATTTTTTGCTTCGTTTTCTTTTTTTTTTTTTTTAATGAGTTCACTAAAGGGGTTAACTAGTGGGACAGTTTTATAGGGGGGGTCGTTACGGACACGGCGATACCAAATATGTGTACTTTTATTGTTTTGTTTTTTTTATTTACAGGAAGAAATTAATTTATTGGGGAATATTTTTTTTTTTTTTATGATTTTTTTTACCACTTTTTATTTTTATTTTTTTTACTTTTTTACTTTGTCCCATCACTGTATTTTAGCAGATCGCTGGTGTGACAGTGTGCACAGCACTCTGTCACACCAGCGATCGCTCTGGCAGTGCAGCAGGCTTCTCAGTGCCTGCTCTCAGCAGGCACTGCGGAAGCCGCCTTCCTGCAGGACCCCGGCGCCATCTTGGATCCGGGGACCTGGAGGGAAGACGGACCCTCGGAACAGCGCGACACATCGCGCTGCTCTGAGGGTCTCAGGGGAGCGCGCAGGGAGCCCCCTGCCTGCGCGATCCTCCCCTGTGCCCCGGGTACACCGCGATCATGTTTGATCGCGGTGTGTCAAGGGTTAATGTGCCGGGAGCGGTCCATGACCGCTCCTGACACACAGTCACGGGTGTCAGCTGTGATAATCAGATGACACCCGGCGGCGATCAGCTGCGCTCCCCCCGGGAGCGCAGCTGATCGCCCATGACGTACTATTCCGTCCATGGGAATTAGGTCCAGGGTCACATGGACGGAATAGTACGTCTGATGGAATAAAGGGGTTAAAGTTTGTCCCATTTGGAACATTTATGGCAAAATCAAAGAATATGTCATATAGCGCATGTCCTATATTTCTAATTGCAGGTCCCACTGATGAAGGGAAAAAATAAAATACAGATCCAGCTAGAGGAGTAACTATAACAGGTGCAGGGGTTGCAATAACACCAGGGGTCTGGAACCTAGGGGGGCCCCAAAAGTACTTTTAGCCAATATGAAAAGACCAATGTTATTAAAGATTTGCAATAATTGGGGACCCCGCTGGAATTTTTTCATTGCGGCCCATGAGCGTCAAGTTACACCACTAAATCTTGTGATAGCTCCCAGATAAAAAAAAAGTGGCTGCTCATGTGCGGCTCGCTCCATTTATTTCTGGGCAGTGCCGACTAGTGTCTTCTTCTCATACTGAATTGTCAGGAGAAACAAAAAATTTGCAGCATGCTGAGTAGCAGAGTATATTGGACGGCTTGCAAACAGTCAAGTCAGTGAGTGCTGGCAGAACATTGGATTGCACTCGGTTGACATCTGAGTGCAGTCCGATTTACCCAAAGTGATAAGATGGAGAAGCTAGAAAATTTTTTCCTCCATCTTCTCCTCGGTGTGCTCCGATTCTCTCGTGAGATTATTGGGTCATGTTAAGCCGACACTGTGATCAGAGGCATTAACTTAATCAATCCCATTATCCAACAGATGAACTGCACAAAGAGTCCACCACAGTCATTAGGTAATTTTGCTATGTCAGCAATACATATTGTTCTCAACAGACAAATTTCTGATATCAGCCTGCGTGTCCTATCTGTAATAGTTTAGTCAAACAAAAAAAAGAGACTTTGGCCGCCCACACAGAACCGACATGATTCTCAGTCAGAGAGGAGCCTAAACCCAGACTCATCACTACATCTATATATAGGCCGGGGTCACACTTGCGAGAAACTCGCACAAGTCTCGCACTCAATACCCAGCACTGCGGCCAGCACTTGGGACCGGAGAAATATATAGAAATACATGCAGCTGCACACTCCGGTCCCGAGTTCCGGTGGCAGTGCCGGGTATTGAGGCGCGAGACTCGTGCGAGTTTCTCGCAAGTGTGACCCCAGCCATAGTGAAATAACCGTGGTCTCCACTGCCCGGACTATTAGGTCCAGGGGCGGACATATAATTGGTACAACCCAGGGGCCCAAGAGGTGAGGGGGCCCATTTATACCTTCAAAGCAGGTGCAATTTTGTATTTTTAGGAGATCTTGGGCTGCATGTATTATTCTTACACAGGGGCCCTTTTCTGACTTTGTCCGCCAGTGATTAGGTCCATTGCTAGAATGACCAGAACAATAAATATGTGACTGCAGAGCTCTGGAATCATGCACGAGCCTTCAGGAGATGTTACACAGAGCGGCCATTATAGCTGAGGTGTGATAATGTGAGGCTCAGCGGGGCGATAACTGCAGAACATGCAGGTGTTGGGTGCTGGGTACCAGAGATAGGGCCGGTCTGCACTGATAGCATCACATACACCAGCACCGCACTGCCTGCACCCCAGCACATTACTGGATAGGACCCCAGATACTCAGGGGAGCTCACAGGTTACACTGTGCTGGATATATGCAAGGGATTGTTATTGTGGGGGGATTTGTTATGTGGGTTCTTGCCAAGCAGAGACAACTGTGGGTTCAGGCCTGATCATACTCCAGAATCACAGGCAGTATATCCATATACACTCTGTGAGACAGTGAGAATATGTGGGTTAGATGGGGTGTATATTTCACCTGGGTGCTTTGCTGACTGGTATAAGGGAGGTGTATGGCTTTGTAGACCTGGTGGTAGAGAAAGGTCATTACACCTTCCACTCAGTGCATACTTGCAGCTCAAACCTGTAACCACTCAGCTGTTAATTAAGAAGCCAGAAATAGGTGTCTGGAAACACAGTCAGAGAGAGTTAGTTTAGCCTGGACACAGGGAGGTGTCCTGGCACAAGAAACAGTCTCCAAGAGTGTTAGAGCTGTCTTTAGCCTGGACACAGGAAGGTGTCCCGGCGCAGGAAGCAGTCTCTGTGAGAATCCATGCGGATAAGCTACTGAAGAGGAGGAGAGCTGTCTCAGTCTGGGTTAGATGGACCCCGGACACAGGAGTGTCTCTGTGAACCTCCATGCTGATGATTACTGAAGAGGAGGGGAGCTATCTCAGTCTGGGTTAGAGGTACCCCGGACACAGGAGTGTCTCTGTGAACCTCCAGGATGATGACTACTGAATAGGAGTGGATCTCTCTCAAGTCTGGACGTCGGGTGGACCTTCAGACATAAGGAGGAGTATCTGGGAAACTCCATACTGGTAACATATATCATATGTGTTGTTTTGGGCCTAGGCTGATAGAGCCGGGTTCCTGATAGAAAGGGAAAAGCTATATAAGTGTAATTAGTGGCTAGACAAGCCTAGGTCTTTTGTTTATGCTTTGTTTTATCTGTGTGCTGTGGACTTTAATAAAACTGGTTGCGGCCAGTTTTTTACCATAATTGCTGTCTGAATGAACTGTTTCCGTGCCATTCTGTCTACCCAGACAGCGATCTCAGAGCTAAACCCCCGGAAATGTTACAATTGGCGGAGAATGCTGGGGCAGCGCAGGGCCTGGTACAGTTAGTGCTGGAGTGTGCATGCAGCACAGTGACAAGAGACAGCATTAAAGGTGAAGTCTATTGAAATAGCAACAGAGGGAAAAAAAGTGTGTCAGCAGAAACGTCTATTGGAAGCAGTCTTAAAGAGACAGTAGCCCTAATAGACTTTGCAAAGAAAAAAAAAAAAAAAAAGGGTGTTTGCACAGCAAGCTGAATTTGTTGTAGAAATGACTGTGGTGTGTGCTGTGGCTCGTGGGGTCACGAAGGTGACAAGCGGCTGGCTGTGACTCGTGGGGTCACGAAGGTGACAAGCGGCAAGACAGCGCAGCGTGCAAGTCTTCCGTGGGAGGAGCTACAGGGACTTGCAGCAAGAGGTTCCGCAGGAGCTGCAGTAACAGCCACAGCGGCTTATGAGCAACATCTGAAGGTGTTGGTGGTTGTGGCTGCAACGGGAGCGGCGGCAGTTTCAGCCGGAGCTGGTGTGGTGCAATCAGACAGTGTGAACCAAGTCACGCAGACTCTTAAAGGGCCAGTAACAGCCCAAAAGAGATAAACTTGTACTGGGTGGTTTGTGCCTAAGAAAGCTGTGGGGGAGTCCACAGGGTGTATCCCGGAGTGGGGTGGTGTCCCTAGGGAGGGGGCGTGGCCTAAAAGGGCGGTAACACACCCGCAGGGATGGTACGCAAAAAGGGGGTGGAGTGTCCCAACAGAAAAGGGGAGGTGCTGACAAACTGTTGCCCGGCGCAAATGGGTTATCGGTGTCCAGTCTGCCTTATGAATTATCCACCAGGCACACTCCTAAGGGGGTGTGCCTTACAGATAAACACTGAAGACGCGGTGGGTCTGGTCGACTCGGAAAGCCCGGTGACGCTAGTGAGGGGTGTACCTGAGGGATGGCAGCTGACCGGTAGAAAGATCGGGGTCACTTGCATCCATGGGGACACTAGGGAATATCCAGTGGCCAGACTGATCTTTGATGTTGGCTGCGACACTGAGGTACAGGATGTCGCTGTAGACCCAAATTTGTCATGTCCAGTAGTTATAGGTCAGGACTTTAAACTACTCTCCGGTTTATGGGACAGAGGAGTTTCTAGGCAGCAAGAGGGAGGCCTTGCTACTGTTGGGGTGGCAGAAAGTGGGACAGTGACTCCTTCCCAAACTGACGGATCTAACCAACTCGGTGACATAGCAGACGGTGACACCAGAAGAAAGGGTGCGTCTGCCCAACTTACTGACATGTCACCTGAAGTGTATGACAGACGAACTGATAATAATGTGATAGTTAACATGTCTGGAACGGACACCCAGTTAGAGGGTAACTGGGGGATTAACGATACAGGGGGATGTGACTTAGACTCTGCAGGTGACTGTGACTCTAATAGAGAGAGGGAGTCCAGTAATGAAGGGCCCCACAAGGAGAAGAAGTCCTCCCGTCGCCGGAAACGTAAAGGGCGCAAAGAGCGTGAGCCCCTTGCACCCAGTAAGGAGGTCAATGAGGAAGAACCTCTTGAGAAAAAATTAGAGTGTGTGGAGCTCTCTGAAGATACAAAGGACAGTGGTAATGATGGTGTGTCATCTGATGACAATAAAGCAACCAGTGCAAATGAGGAAGGCACGGTAGCCGAGAAGATTGAGAGTCCTGAGAAGAAAGCTGATGCGGACCTTACAGCCGGACAGAAGATGGCATCTGAAGATGTTTTACAGTTGGCCAATGCCCTGGCGAAGACTAAGGTGAAAGAAGAAGAGCTGAGCTTTGAAGGCAGGACTCTGACACTAAATGCCGCACAAAGAGGTGCTGATGAAAATGAGAAGCTATTAATGTATCGTGGGGGTCTACATCAGGCTGAAATAAAGACCCTGAAAGAACATGTGGAACAAGAAAAGGCTCTGAGACAAACTGCTGAGCAAAGAGTGGATGAGCTAGAGAATGAAGTCTCTGAGCTCAGAGGTCACTTGGCAAAGTGGCAAAGTGTGAATAAGACCATAAGGGAAGATGTGGAAATGCTCAGAGAAGCAGTAAGAGGTCTTCTGCAGAAGGAGAAGTTGCGGGTTGAAGACGCAAAGCGGCCATGCCCATGTGATGATCAGGCGGAGGTGCCAGTATCTATCTTGGCAAGGAGCCTTGAAGAAGCTAAAATTCAGGAGGGTCTTGAGCAAAGAACTGAACAAGACACTCATCTGGTCGTGGCAGATGTCTTAGAGGAACGGTCCGAGGTAAACCAGGAAGAGAAGGAGACTTCACTCTTCAAGTGTGTGGTACAAGTACCTGAAGACATGCGAGAAGCCTGTGCCAGTGAGGGTGTGCATGAGGCCTTTAAGAAGGCAGTAAAAGCCTATAGTGTGAATTGGGCACCAGAGACGAACCAGTTGGTGATCCTGGCAGAGAGAGAAGACACAGAGAAGCTGGTGGCTCTCCTGAAGGATATGCATCTGCAGTGTCTTCACGCAAAACAGATGATTATGTTAAGTAACATGAAAGCCGCTCACCGTCTGGAGCAGGCCAAGGAAGATCAAAATCGGCTGGGTTTGGCAGAAGAGGTAATTCCGGTACCAGAAATTTGGTGGGGAGAATCGTCGGAAGACTTGGAAAAGTGATGCAGGAAATGGTGGATAGATCCGGTGTAAGGAGAGTGAGGATTCCAGCTGATGGCGAGATCAAGGTGGCTGGAGAAGATATGGTTCCGTTCATTAGTGTGGGCTCGGTGGAGAGCCTGAAGAACATCCGAACGCTCCTGGAGTATCGAATAACATACCTACGAGAAGTAGAGCAGCTGATTTCAGTAAGAAAGCAGATAAAGGAACAGCTGCATGAGTTAAAACGAAGATGGCGACTGCTTCCAGCCCAAGATATAGAGAGACAAGAGGCCTCTCTAGGGACTGGTAGTAGACGGGCTGAAACACTGAGGGGTAAAAATGACGATCCGGTTAGCTCAGGGCTGAGTGACCTATGTGTAAGACCCGGTGGCGGACGAAAAGACAGAGAGTCAGACTCAGAACTACCAGTAAGTTTGACTGGACGATGGACTCGCGACCGCAACGACGGTAGGAGTCAGTTCGGGAAAGAAAGGTCGGGTGAGGTGACACCGACACAAGGACAAGGCCAACGTTCTGACCGCTGGGGGCGGGAGAGGCCTAACAAAGAGGTGATATTGCATAGTGGCCAAAATCAACTGAGACGGGGTGACTGGCAGAGGCGACCGAGGGGGATCTCTGGTCGGGTGGCAGGTGTTCGACCCCACAAATTTGAACAGAGGGGGCACTGGGTATGGCCCTCAGGATATGCATGGAGGCATGTGATGGATGGACGGTATGTATCGCAGAGGTGGGTGGCCCTGTGATGGAAGCCTGGATATATTTTGGTTCAGCAGATCTACTGCTGAGACTTGTGCTATACATTGGGAGGCTTCCAGGTGACTTGGAGAGCTGGGCGGGTCCAGTCACCTACAAACCCACCTAAGGGGTATGTGTCTAAATACCTAGGATAAAGCTGTATGCAGAGGGGACGGATGGGTAATGCAGCGCTGGCTGGCATTCATTTAATGGATCAGTATGTATGTTTTGACTGTCCATGTTCCTTCTCCTCAGTTGACTGGTCACATGACTGTGACATCACACAGTGTGTGTGTGTGTAAGGGTATAGAAACCCTGCTTAATGGAAGATAAAGATGAAGATGAGGTGGGCCATGACTTGAGCTGTGTTCACTGTCTCTTGAGGTTTGTTGACCAGTCCTCCGGTCTGGATGACCAGCCCTCCGGTCTGGAGAAGAGGGGGGGGATATGTGAGACAGTGAGAATATGTGGGTTAGATGGGGTGTATATTTCACCTGGGTGCTTTGCTGACTGGTATAAGGGAGGTGTATGGCTTTGTAGACCTGGTGGTAGAGAAAGGTCATTACACCTTCCACTCAGTGCATACTTGCAGCTCAAACCTGTAACCACTCAGCTGTTAATTAAGAAGCCAGAAATAGGTGTCTGGAAACACAGTCAGAGAGAGTTAGTTTAGCCTGGACACAGGGAGGTGTCCTGGCACAAGAAACAGTCTCCAAGAGTGTTAGAGCTGTCTTTAGCCTGGACACAGGGAGGTGTCCCGGCGCAGGAAGCAGTCTCTGTGAGAATCCATGCAGATAAGCTACTGAAGAGGAGGAGAGCTGTCTCAGTCTGGGTTAGATGGACCCCGGACACAGGAGTGTCTCTGTGAACCTCCATGCTGATGATTACTGAAGAGGAGGGGAGCTATCTCAGTCTGGGTTAGAGGTACCCCGGACACAGGAGTGTCTCTGTGAACCTCCAGGATGATGACTACTGAATAGGAGTGGATCTCTCTCAAGTCTGGACGTCGGGTGGACCTTCAGACATAAGGAGGAGTATCTGGGAAACTCCATACTGGTAACATATATCATATGTGTTGTTTTGGGCCTAGGCTGATAGAGCCGGGTTCCTGATAGAAAGGGAAAAGCTATATAAGTGTAATTAGTGGCTAGACAAGCCTAGGTCTTTTGTTTATGCTTTGTTTTATCTGTGTGCTGTGGACTTTAATAAAACTGGTTGCGGCCAGTTTTTTACCATAATTGCTGTCTGAATGAACTGTTTCCGTGCCATTCTGTCTACCCAGACAGCGATCTCAGAGCTAAACCCCGGAAATGTTACAACTCATATACTCAGAGAAACACATACTGTACACTACATACTACAGACACACTATTACATACACAAGAAACCTATGCATCCATTCACACACAGGAAAACACACACTATACACACTAGTACATACACTATAAATTACATATACTCACGTGTGCTGCAACAGAGCCTTCACTGCTTGCCCCATCCCAGGACACCAGGGGCAGAGGTCAGTGCTCCATATGGGCCCCAGTACAGGAGGAAACAGGGAGCTGCTGCCTCCTCTATGAATCTGCAGACAGGATCTCCCCCTCCTCCTCCTCCGTGGTCCGACTGCCTCCTGTGATCCCAGGACGGCAGCTGCAGAGGAAGGAGTTATGGAGGGGACAGTGTACAGAGGCACCAGCAGGCAGTGTCAGCAGCTATTCTCAGGAATGGTGGGGCTGGGAGTCCTTCCTGCAGTGCAGAGAGCAGCCCTACATCTATAGCCAGGAGGGGGCAGCATCAATTTGTGATACTGCCACCTACTGGCCACTGTAATTGTCACACACCGAGGAGATTTCTGGCTCCCAGCTCCTCCTGCTTTGTCCCTCACTGCAGATGTCCTGATCAGCCGGAGGGTGAGGGGGAGAGAAGACAGAGGAGGAGCCAGTGCTGGAGGCGGCACCGAGCTCTGCACAGGAGCAATGCTCAGGACTTTGTGCATCATGTCTCCTGCACTGAGCGCTCCCACTGCCGCCCAGCAGGTGGCGCCGCCTGAGGCAACAAGCTCAAGTTGCCTCATTATAGGTGGCCCCTGGCTTTGTAGACCTACACAGCACAAAATTCTGCTTCGGGCTAACCTCCATTACCTAACTGCCTTGCTTGTTTTCACTATTCTTACAAATATTTAATACATTTTTTAACATTCTTCTATGCCTGGCTTACAGGGGGTTGTTCAAGACTTTTATATTAATGACCAATCCCTATAGATCACATTCACTTCAACAAGAGTTGACCTGCAGTACCCAAGAACAGCCACTACATAGTGTATGGAGCTATGCTATTTTGGCTCTATACATTGTAAACATATGGCCAAGGTGGAATCTGCAAGCAGCTGATCAACAGATAGGGCAATCTGTCACAAAGACAGGGATCGTCGAACAGTGTGCTGCCTACCTGGCGCTCGAGTCCGACATATCGCTGATTGGGTTGACAGATTACTGGGAGGGGCTGGTGAGGACCCAGCGGTCATGGTGCACATTGGCACAAATGACAAAGTTAGAGGTAGGTGGAAGGTCCTTAAAGATGATTTCAGGGAATTAGGCTGCAAGCTTAAAGCAAGGACCTCCAACGTGGTATTTTCTGAAATACTGCCGGTACCACGTGCCACACCAGAGAGGCAACGGGAGATTAGGGAGGTTAATAAGTGGCTCAAGAATTGGTGTAGGAAGGAGGGGTTTGGGTTCCTGGAGAACTGGGCCGACTTCTCAGTTGGCTACAGGTTCTATGCTAGGGATGGGCTGCACCTCAATGGGGAGGGTGCAGCTGTGCTGGGGGGAGAAAATGGCTAGAAGGTTGGAGGAGTCTTTAAACTAGGGACTGGGGGGGAGGGTATTCATTTTATAGGAGGGGAAGGCAGTACAGATAGAGACCTGGGCACAAATAATGAAATTGGGGGTGGGGGTGGCATGGGGGTGGGGTTAGAACAGTTAATAATTTAAGAAAGAATAGAGGTTCAGAGAGATACATAAAGTGCATGTATACTAATGCTAGAAGCCTCACCAACAAAATGGCGGAATTAGAATTAATTTTGTTGGAACATAATTATGACATGGTGGGGATATCTGAGACTTGGCTGGATGAGAGCCACGACTGGGCGGTTAATTTACAGGGCTATAGTCTGTTTAGAAATGACCGTAAAAATAAGCGTGGTGGGGGTGTGTGTTTATATGTAAAATCATCCTTAAAACCCATCCTGCGTGATATCTGTGAATCTAATGAAGATGTAGAGTCTCTGTGGGTGGAGATTAGGGGAGGGGGGAAAAATAATAAATTATTGATAGGGGTTTGTTATAAGTCTCCTAAAATAATGGAAGCAACAGAGAATATCCTCGTAAAGCAAATAGATGAAGCAGCGACTCAAGGAGAAGTCATTATTATGGGGGACTTCAACTACCCTGAAATACATTGGGGAACAGAAACCTGCAGTTCCAGCAAAGGTAATAAGTTTTTGGCAACTATGAGAGACAATTACCTTTCACAACTAGTTCAGGACCCAACAAGAGGGGGGGCACTGCTAGACCTAATATTATCCAACAGGCCGGACCGCATATCAAATATAAGGGTTGGGGGTCACTTGGGTAATAGTGATCACAAAATAATAAGCTTTCATGTATCCTTTAATAAGATGTGTAGTCGAGGGGTTACAAGGACACTAAACTTCAGGAAGACAAATTTCCAACGGATGAGAGATGATCTTGGTGCAATAAACTGGGACGATATCCTGAGACATAAAAATACACAAAGAAAATGGGAGACGTTTATTTGTATCCTGAATAGGACCTGTGCACAGTATATACCCTATGGGAATAAACATGCTAGAATTAGGAGGAAACCACTATGGCTAAATAGAGCTGTAAGGGGCGCAATAAGGGACAAAAAGAAAGCGTTTAGGGAATTAAAGCAAGTAGGTAGTGAAGAGGAATTAAATAAATACAGAAGACTGAATAAATTCTGTAAAAAGCAAATCAAGACAGCAAAGATTGAGGCAGAAATACTCATTGCCAGAGAAAGTAAAAATAATCCCAAAATATTCTTTAACTACATAAATAGCAAGAAACTAAAAAATGATAGTGTTGGTCCCCTTAAAAATAGTCTGGGTGAAATGGTGGATGAGGATGAGGAAAAAGCCAATATGCTAAATGACTTTTTTTCAACTGTATTTACACAAGAAAATCCCATGACAGATAACATGATCAGAGATAAAAAAATTTCTCCATTAAATGTCACATGCTTAACCCAGCAGGAAGTACGGAGGCGTCTAAAAATCACTAAAGTTGACAAATCCCCGGGCCCGGATGGGATACACCCCCGAGTACTGCAGGAATTAAGTACAGTTATAGATAGACCATTATTTTTAATCTTTAAAGATTCCATATTAACTGGGTCTGTACCACAGGACTGGCGTATAGCAAATGTGGTGCCAATATTCAAAAAGGGGGCAAAAACTGAACCTGGAAATTATAGGCCAGTGAGCTTAACATCTACTGTGGGTAAAATCCTGGAGGGTTTTTTAAGGGATACTATATTGGATTATCTGAAGCTGAATAACCTCATGACACAGTATCAGCATGGGTTTACGAGGGACCGTTCTTGTCAGACTAATCTGATAAGCTTTTATGAAGGGGTAAGTTCAGGACTGGACCAAGGGAATGCAGTGGACGTGGTGTTCATGGACTTCTCAAAAGCTTTTGATACAGTGCCACACAAAAGGTTGATACATAAAATGAGAACAATGGGGATAGGGGAAAATATGTGTAAGTGGGTTAAGAACTGGCTCATGGATAGGAAACAAAGGGTGGTTATTAATGGAGCACACTCGGACTGGGTCACGGTTAGCAGTGGGGTACCACAGGGGTCAGTATTGGGGCCGCTTCTCTTTAACATATTTATTAATGACGTTGTAGGGGGCATACAGAGTAGTATTTCAATATTTGCAGATGACACTAAACTCTGCAGGGTAATAAGTACAGAGGAGGATAATTTTATATTACAGGAGGATTTATGTAAACTAGAAGCTTGGGCTGATAAATGGCAAATGAGCTTTAATGGGGATAAATGTAAGGTCATGCACTTGGGTAGAACAAATAAGATGTATAATTATGTGCTTAATTGTAAAACACTGGGCAAAACTGTCACTGAAAAAGACTTGGGTGTATGGGTGGACGACAAACTCACATTTAGTGGCCAATGTCAGGCAGCTGCTGCCAAGGCAAATAAAATAATGGGATGCATTAGACGAGGCATAGATGCTCATGAGGAGAACATAATTTTACCTCTATACAAGTCACTGGTGCGACCACACTTAGAATACTGTGTGCCGTTCTGGTCTCCGGTGTATAAGAAAGACATAGCTGAACTGGAGCGGGTGCAGAGAAGAGCGACCAAGGTTATTAGAGAACTGGGGGGGTCTGCAATACCAAGACAGGTTATTACACTTGGGGTTATTTAGTTTGGAAAAACGAAGGCTTAGGGGTGATCTTATTACAATGTATAAATATATGAGGGGACAGTACAAAGACCTTTCTAATGATCTTTTTACTCTTAGACCTGTGACGGGGACGAGGGGGCATCCTCTACGTCTGGAGGAAAGAAGGTTTAGCCATAATCACAGATGCAGATTCTTTACTGTAAGAGCAGTGAGACTATGGAACTCTCTGCCGTCTAATGTTGTAATGAGTGATTCCTTACTAAAATTTAAGAGGGGACTGGATGCCTTTCTTGAAAAGTATAATATTACAGGCTATATTCACTAGTTTCCTAGATACAGCGTTGATCCAGGGAGCTAGTCTGATTGCCGTATGTGGAGTCGGGAAGGAATTTTTTTCCCCAATGTGAAGCTTACTGTTTGCCACTTGGGGGTTTTTTGCCTTCCTCTGGATCAACATGTTAGGGCAGGTTAGGATAGGATAATGTCACGCTGTATAGCAGATATATATATGTGATGTCAGTAATCTATATCAAAAGGGCAACATACTATATAACATGCGCATAGATATATGATAACATAGATTTACCTGACAGAATGTCCAGAGGGTCAAAACGGAATCCGTTATACGCTGTCTCCGGCTAGAGGGTGACCGGGGTCTAAGCTGACCCTAAAATGGGGTCCTAACTAATCCCTCAACCTGGAGGTACTGTTAAAGGTACAGAGGTCCAGGCCACCAGCGTAAACCCTGTCTCCTATCAATCCCTGCCAACTGTATTCTAGTCCTAAGAAGGACCCTGAATACCACCAAAGGGAATGAACAGGTAACGGTTAATGAACAGAAAGACAAACAACAAAGACAAGAAATAAAGTAAATAAAGTCTTACATACAACACTCACACACAGTAGGAACACCTAAGGTCTCAGAGAAAAACTATAAGCTGTAAGAGTAAAAACAACTAAGGAGCTCTTAGCTTAAATATTCTCAGAACCGATCCAGTCTGCTAAACTACATGAATGCTTTCACCGGCGTCTAACACCCAGACTGGCAGAAATATAAAGGAAACTAATTAGAACATAATCAAAAGCAGCCGGGCGAGGCTGCACCTAGCCTTAGCAAAGAGCTAGGAAAAATTAACTCTCTCATTACCAAAAAACAAAGAAACAGCAGCTCGGCTGTGAGAAGTCAGAATGTGCAATCGCGACGATCTTCATGGCGATGCACCCATGACAGATATGGGTTGAACTAGATGGACTTAAAGTCTTCCTTCAACCTTAATAACTATGTTACTATGTTACTGGGGATGCTGGATGTCGCATCCCCACTGCTCTGTAATTGGGGGCATCCTAAAGGTAGATAATTAATATGCAAGCCCTAGACAACCCCTTTAACATTCTTTATTGACATTGTTAACATTGCTCATAGCAACCATAACATTCTCATTGAATTTGGGTATCCATCTGCTAGATATTAACCTGGAGAAACTGACAAATAAAGGCATCTTAGCTCTAAGGACAGATGAGAACCTCAGTCCTTACTGCAGTCTTTGAAAAGTCCCGTAATCTATGTTTGGGATAAATAGTTTTCAACCTGGATGGTGCCTAGATGCAACCGTCCAGGCTGAGAACCACTGAAAAATGAGCTGCTGCAAGCTCAACATCAGTGACTAGCGGAGACATCATTGAGGTTACTACTGGCCACTGAGGCTGCGTTCCCAGACTGGCCTCTGAACTGCGGTGATCTCAGCACCATGAGAATAAGTCAGTGACTTCCATGCAAGACACTGAGCAGTGCTAGCACACACTGCTCAGTGTCTCTGCTGGATGGCATACTGTATAATTGTATTATGCAACAATGCAGCCTGCTATCTAGATGTAGCAGAGCTAGACTCATCATGGATAAATGGAATATTATCTTCTCGACAGACAGATATTGTTGCTTATTATTTTAATTCTGTTACAGGAGAGATTGACTTCTGTGGACTGGGCAATGACATGAGTATGGTTAATTCAGCTTCATTAACCCCTTTCTGACCTTGGACGGGATAGTAAGTCCAAGGTCAGATCACCCACCTCCGGAGGTGAGCCCATATCAAAGCCGGGACAAGTCAGCTGTTTTGAACAGCTGACATGTGCCCGCACTAGGCGCAGGTGGAATGGCGATCCAACCGTGCCTATTAACTAGTTAAATCGTGCTGTCAAACACTGACAGCGGGTTTTAACCAGTGCTTCCGGCCGCCGGGCCGGAAATACGCGCATTGCCGACTGACGTCACGTGACCGGGGGTTAACGATGCTTTGCCGTAACAACCTGAGGTCTCATAGAGACCTCTATGGTTGTTGATGAGGCATTGTTATGAGCGACACCCAGTGGTCGGCGCTCATAGCAATGCTGTAATTCTGCTGCATATAGGCGATCTGCTCATCGCCTCTACGTAGTAGAGGCGATTAAGTAGTGGATGCTTCTAGCCTCCCATGGAGGCTATTGAAGCATGCCAAAATTAAAAAAGAAATGTTTTAAAAAATACCCCATTTCACCCCATTCAAAATAAAACAATTAGAAAAAAAATCACACATACACATACTAGGTATCGCCGCATTCAGAATAGCCCGATCTATCAATTAAAAAAAAGGATTAACCCAATCGCTAAACGGCATAGCGGGAAAAAAAATCGAAATGCCAGAATTACGGTTTTTTAGTCGCCGCGACATTGCATTAACCCCTTTCTGCCATGGGACGTACTATCCCGTCCATCGTACCTGGGCCCGTATGACCACGGACAGGATAGTATGTCCCATGTGATCGGATGCGCTCCCGGGGGGAGCGCGGCCGATCGCGGCCGGGTGTCAGCTGATTATCACAGCTGACACCCGGCACTATGTGCCTGGAGTGGTCACGGACCGCTCCGGGCACATTAACCCCTGGCACATGGTCAAACATGATCGCGGTGTACCTGGGGCACAGGGAAGCATCACGCAGGGAGGGGGCTCCGTGCGTGCTTCCTGAGACCCTCAGAACAGCGCTGTTCTGAGTTCTTACTCCCTGCAAGACCCCGGATCCAAGATGGCCACGGGGTCCTGCAGGGAGGCGGCTTCCTCAGTGCCTGCTGAGAGCAGTGCCTGCTGAGGAAGCCTGCAGCACTGCCTGTCAGAACGCTGGTCTGACAGAGTGCTGTGCACATGTAAATAAAAAAAAACAAAACAATAAAAGTACACATATTTGCTATCGCCGCGTCCGTAACGACCCGCCCTATAGAACTGTCCCACGAGTTAACCCCTTTAGTGAACCCCTTAAAAAAAACAGCAAAAAAAAATGCTTTATCATCATACCGCCGAACAAAAAGTGGCATAACACGCGATCAAAAAAGACAGATATAAATAAACATGTCAAAAAATGTCACGTGCCCATTATAGCTCTCAAAATGTGGTGATGCAAAAACTATTTTTTGCAATAAAAAGAGTCTTTTAGCGTGACAGCTGCCAAACATAAAAACCGCTATAAATAGTAAATCAAACCCCCCTTTATCACCCCCTTAGTTAGGGAAAAATAATAAAATTAAAAAAATGTATTTATTTCCATTTTCCCATTAGGGTTAGGATTGCCGCTAAAGTTAGGGCTAGGGTTGGGGCTAAAGTTAGGATTAGGGTTAGGGTTGGGATTAGGGTTAGGGGTGTTAGGGTTAGGTTTGTGGTTAGGGTTATGGTTAGGGTTAGGACTAGGGTTAGGAGTGTGTTGGGGTTAGGGTTGGAGTTAGAATTGGAGGGTTTCCACTGTTTAGGCACATCAGGGACTCTCCAAATGTGACATGGCGTCTGATCTTAATTACAGCCAATTCTGCGTTGAAAAAGTCAAACCGTGCTCCTTCCTTTCTGAGCTCTGCCATGCGCCCAAACAGTAGTTTACCCCCACATATGGGGTATCATCGAACTCAGGACAAATTGCACAATAACTCTTGAGGTCCAATTTCTTCTGTTACCCTTGTGAAAATAAAAAATTGGGGGCGAAAATATAATTTTTGTAAAAAAAAAAAAAGATTTTTTTATTTTACGGCTGTACGTTATAAACTTCTGTGAAGCACTTTGGAGTTCAAAGTGCTCACCACACATCTAGATAAGTTCCTTCGGGGGTCTATTTACCAAAATAGGGTCACTTGTGGGTGGTTTCCACTATTTAGGCACATCAGGGGCTCTCCAAATGCGACATGACACCCGCAGACCATTCCATCAAAGTCTGCAATCCAAAACGTCACTACTTCCCTTCCGAGCCCCGACGTGTGCCCATACAGTAGTTTTCTCCCACATAGAGGGTATCAGCGTACTCAGGACAAATTGGACAACAACTTTTGGGGTCCAATTTTTCCTGTTACCCTTGGGAAAATAAAAAGTTGGGGACTAAAAGATCATGTTTGTGGAAAAAATTTGATTATTTTATTTTCATGGTCGGGCGTTATAAACTTTAGTGAAACACCTGGGGGTTCAAAGTTCTCACCACACATCTAGATAAGTTCCTTGAGGGGACTAGTTTCCAAAATGGTGTCATTTGTGGGGGTTTCCACTGTTTAGGGGGGCTCTCCAAACACGACATGGCGTCCAGCCAATTCTGTGTTGAAAAAGTCAAACGGCGCTCCTTCCTTTCCGAGTTCTGCCATACACCCAAACAGTGGTTTACCACCACATATGGGGTATCAGCGTACTCAGGACAAATTGCACAATAACTTTTGGGGTCTTGTTACCCTTGGTAAAATAAAAATTGGGGTGAAAAGATCATTTTTGTGGAAAAGATATGATTTTTAAATTTTACGGCTCTACGTTATAAACTTGTGTGAAGCACTTGGGGGTTCAAAATGCTCACCACAGATCTAGATAAGTTCCTTAGGGGGTCTAGTTTCCAAAATGGGGGGTTTCCACTGTTTAGGCACATCAGGGGCTCTCCATGGCGTCCAATCTCAATTCCAGCCAATTTGTGTTGGAAAAAGTCAAATGGCGCTCATTCCATTCCGAGCTCTGCATTGCGCCTCAACAGTGGTTCCCCCCCACATATGGGGTATCAGCGTACTCAGGACAAATTGGACAACTTTTGTGGTCCAATTTCTCCTGTTACCCTTGGAAAAATAAAAAATTGGTGACTAAAAGATAATTTTTGAGGGAAAAAAATAGGATTTTTTATTTTCATGCCCGGGCATTATAAACTTGTGTGAAGCACTTGGGGGTTCAAAGTGCTCACCACAAATCTAGATAAGTTCCTTAGCAGGTCTAGTTTCCAAAATGGTGTCATGTTATGTTACGGTAGCTGAGGAGTGCAGGTAAAAAAGGCAATACACCAGAGCAGTTGGAATCTATGAGATTGCAGTACCCTGACTAACCACCACAACTAGAGGCAGCCGTGGAGCGTTCCTACGATGGTCCTAGACGCCTCGTCACAGCCTGAGAAACTAACTACACCTAAAGATAGAAATAGGAAAGCTATCTGCCCCGGAGCAGAACCCCAAAGATAATAGAAAGCCCCCAAACATATAATGGCGGTTAGACAAGAGGAAATACTGACACAGAAAGAAAATAGTATGAGCAAACGCTGGGGCCCAAACTATCTAAATAGAAAAGGACAGGAAGGGTACTTACTGCAATCCCAGAAAACCCTGAAAAACACCAACATACTAATTTCAAAATCACCTGAGATCACACGACCTCTACCACCTAAATTAGTTCTCTGGTGTAACAAAAACAGCAGCCACTGAAAAAACTGCAAAAAGCAAAAGTACAAAACACAGTGGCTGGACTAAACTGAGAGGGCAAAAAGCCCCCGGAGGGGACCCAGAAGGCCCCCACAGAAGTGCAGGACAAAATGCAAAAATATAGCAAAAACACAAAATAAGAAATTGTCTTATCTGATAGCAGGAGATGCAGACACGACACAGCAGGCTACAAGGGAAACTGGAAAGAAGGATTCAGACCAGAACAATTGATCACCGGCAACCCTGATGGGAAAATGATTCCCTTAAATAAGACCAATCAGTAACACCTGATTCCCAATCCTCACTAGTACCGCTTGTAACCACCAGAGGGAGCCTCTGCTCAGAACTCATCTCAAACCCATTCACAACAGTACCCCCCCCTTGAGGAGGGGTCACCGAACCCTCATTTGAGCAACCAGGTCGGTCAGGATGAGTTCTATGATACGCACGGATAAGTCTCCTAGCATGGATGTCCGAAGCAAACACCCAAGAATTATCTTCCTGACCATAACCTCTCCATTTAACCAAATACTGGAGTCTTCGTCTAGAAAAACGAGAATCCAATATTTTCTCAACCACATACTCCAGATTGCCCTCAACCAAAACAGGGTCAGGAGGCACAGCAGCAGGAACCACTGGCTCAACAAACCTCTTCAACAAGGACTTGTGGAACACGTTATGGATCTTAAATGTCCCTGGAAGAAGCAAACGAAAAGAAACAGGATTAATAATCTCCATGATCTTATAAGGTCCAATGAACCTAGGCTTAAATTTAGGAGATGCTACTCTCATAGGAATATTCTTTGAGGACAACCAGACCAAGTCCCCCACTTTAAACCGAGGACCATCAGTCCTATGCCGGTTAGCAAACCGCTGGGCCTTCTCCTGAGAGAGGGACAACCTCTCCACTACCTGGTCCCAAATCTGCTGCATACGCTCAACAACAGAGTCAACACCTGGACAGACAGAAGCCTCCGTCTGTCCTGAAGAAAATCGAGGGTGAAACCCAGAATTACAGAAAAACGGAGACATCAAAGTGGCAGAGCTAGCCCTATTATTAAGAGCAAACTCAGCCAAAGGCAAAAAAGAGACCCAGTCATCCTGATCAGCAGACACAAAGCATCTTAGATAAGTCTCCAATGTCTGGTTTGTTCTCTCAGTTTGACCATTGGTCTGAGGATGAAATGCCGAGGAGAAAGACAATTGAACACCCAGTTTAGAACAAAAAGTCCTCCAAAATCTGGAAACAAACTGGACTCCTCTGTCAGACACAATGTTCTCAGGAATGCCGTGTAAACGAACCACGTGCTGAAGGAACAACGGCACCAATTCAGAGGAGGAAGGCAACTTAGGTAATGGCACAAGATGTATCATTTTGGAAAACCTATCACAAATTACCCAGATGGTGGTCATTCTCTGAGAAACAGGAAGATCGGAAATGAAATCCATAGAGATATGGGTCCATGGTCTCTTGGGCACAGGCAATGGCATCAACAAACCACTAGAGCGAGAGCAAGGCTTGGAACGAGAGCAAGTCTCGCAGGACTGCACAAATTCCCTGACATCGCGAGACAAGGTAGGCCACCAAAAGGACCGACTAACCAAGTCTCTGGTACCAAAAATTCCGGGATGCCCAGCCAATGCGGAACAATGAATCTCAGACATCACACTCTTTTTCCATTGGTCCGGGACAAACAATTTTCCAACAGGGCAGCGCTCGGGCCTATCCTCCTGACACCCCTCCAGAGCAAGTCTCAAATTAGGCGAGATGGCGGAAAGAACTACACCCTCCTTCAAAATAACAGAGGGATCAGATAACTCAGGAGAGTCCGCAAGGAAACTCCTCGAGAGGGCATCCGCCTTAACATTCTTAGTGCCAGGAAGAAAGGAAACCACAAAATTAAAACGTGTGAAAAACAAGGCCCACCTGGCCTGTCTAGGATTGAGTCGCTTGGCAGATTCCAGATAGACCAGATTCTTATGGTCCGTAAGGACCACCACCTGATGTTTGGCTCCCTCCAGCCAATGTCTCCACTCTTCAAAAGCCCACTTCATGGCCAATAACTCCCGATTACCCACGTCATAATTACGTTCAGTAGGAGAAAATTTTCGAGAGAAAAAGGCACAAGGGTTACTTTTAGAGGTCTCTGGATCTTTTTGGGACAAAACGGCACCTGCCCCAATTTCAGAGGCATCAACCTCCACCTGAAATGGCAGAGAAACATCAGGCTGCCGTAGAACAGGAGCAGAAGTGAATCTCTGCTTAAGTTCCTGAAACGCAGAGACTGCCTCAGGAGGCCAATTCACCACATCAGAACCCTTTCTGGTCAAATCAGTTAATGGTTTAACAATAACAGAGAAATTACCAATAAATTTACGATAAAAATTGGCAAAACCCAAAAATCTCTGAAGAGCCTTTAATGAAGTAGGTTGGACCCAATCACAGATGGCCTGAACCTTGACCGGGTCCATTTCAATAACAGATGGGGACAAAATGAATCCCAGAAATGAGATCTTCTGTACGCCAAAAAGACACTTTGATCCCTTCACATACAGAGCATTCTCTCTCAAAATCTGGAATACAGTTCGAACATGTTTCACATGAGAGTCCCAGTCATTAGAAAAAATCAAGATATCATCCAAATAAACAATCAGAAACTTGTCCACAAAATCCCTGAAAATGTCATTCATGAAGGACTGGAAGACGGAAGGAGCATTAGTGAGCCCAAAGGGCATCACAAGGTACTCAAAATGCCCTTCAGGGGTGTTAAATGCCGTCTTCCATTCATCCCCGTGCTTAATGCGAATAAGGTTATACGCCCCCCTGAGGTCAAGCTTGGTAAACCAAGTAGCGTTTTTCACCCTGGAAAACAGGTCAGAAATCAAGGGTAACGGGTATTGATATTTCACAGTAATATTGTTCAAGAGACGATAATCAATACACGGCCTTAATGAACCATCTTTTTTGGCCACAAAGAAAAAACCGGTACCTAAGGGTGAAGAGGATGGTCTGATATGACCCTTCTCCAATGATTCCTTGATATAAGACCGCATAGCGTCATGTTCAGGTACAGACAAGTTAAAAAGGCGACCCTTAGGGAATTTACTACCTGGCACTAATTCAATAGCGCAGTCATAGCTCCTATGGGGAGGTAAGGATGCAGATTTACTTTCGCTAAACACATCAGAAAAATCAAACAAAAAGTCAGGAACATCCTCAGCCTGGGGGGAGGCAGAAAAAACAGGAGTGTTGGTATTAACACATTGGCAGCCCCAACTGGTTACAGACACAGATTTCCAATCCAAAACAGGATTATGAGACTGTAACCAAGGGAAACCCAGCACGATAATGTCATGCAGATTATATAGAACCAAAAATTTGCAGCACTCCTGGTGATCAGGTTCAACCCTCATTATCACCTGAGTAGAAAACTGGGGTTTATTCTCAGCCAAAGGGGTAGAATCGATCCCCAGTAGGGGAATAGACTTCTGTAGGGGTATCAAGGGAAATCCACAACGTTTAGCAAAATCATAATCCATCAGGTTAATAGCTGCTCCAGAATCAACGAAAGCCTGAGCAGAAAATGAGGACAGAGAGCATATCAGAGTGACAGTTAATAAAAACTTAGTCTGAACACTACCCAAGACAACTGAGCGTGCAAAACGTCTTCCCCGCTTAGGGCAGACTGAAATAGCATGAGAGGCATCACCACAGTAGAAACATAACCCATTGCGCTTTCGAAACTCATGACGCTGTGCCCCAGACACCACTCCATCACACTGCATGGGCTCAGCAGCTGGCTCACAAGGCAACACCACTCCACGCATACTTCTCCGCTCACGCAAACGTCTGTCAATTTGAATCGCTAATGACATAGAATCATTGAGACCAGAGGGGACAGGGAATCCCACCATAACATCCTTTACATTATCCGACAGACCCTTCCGGAAAAGGGCCGCCAAAGCGTCGTCATTCCATTTGGTCAGGACTGCCCACCTACGGAATCTCTGACAGTATAACTCAGCGTCATCAAGCCCCTGATTTAATGCCAACAAGGCTTTTTCAGCTTGATCAGTGATATTAGGCTCATCGTACAATAACCCCAAAGCCTGAAAAAATACATCAACATCACTCAAAACAGGATCCCCAGGTGTCAGGGAAAAAGCCCAATCCTGAGGATCGCCGCGCAGGAGAGAGATGACAATTTGAACCTGCTGCGCTGCGTTTCCTGAGGACTTAGATTTTAAGGCAAGAAACAATTTACAATTATTTTTGAAATTCTGAAACTTCGCTCGATCCCCTGAAAACAAATCTGGCATGGGGATCCTAGGTTCCACAACAGGCAACCTAGCAAGATATGCAGCAATACTCTGAACCTCAGTGGCAAGCTGATCCACACGGCCAGACAACTGTGCAAACTCCATTGGGAGAAAAGATCCTCCCCAAAAAAAAAAATGCAACAAACAGAAAAATATCTCTGACAACTTTTCTTCCTTCAAAATATTTTTTTTTCCCTTCTGTGAGTACCATACAATTTTTATGGCCGGTGATACTGTTATGTTACGGTAGCTGAGGAGTGCAGGTAAAAAAGGCAATACACCAGAGCAGTTGGAATCTATGAGATTGCAGTACCCTGACTAACCACCACAACTAGAGGCAGCCGTGGAGCGTTCCTACGATGGTCCTAGACGCCTCGTCACAGCCTGAGAAACTAACTACACCTAAAGATAGAAATAGGAAAGCTATCTGCCCCGGAGCAGAACCCCAAAGATAATAGAAAGCCCCCAAACATATAATGGCGGTTAGACAAGAGGAAATACTGACACAGAAAGAAAATAGTATGAGCAAACGCTGGGGCCCAAACTATCTAAATAGAAAAGGACAGGAAGGGTACTTACTGCAATCCCAGAAAACCCTGAAAAACACCAACATACTAATTTCAAAATCACCTGAGATCACACGACCTCTACCACCTAAATTAGTTCTCTGGTGTAACAAAAACAGCAGCCACTGAAAAAACTGCAAAAAGCAAAAGTACAAAACACAGTGGCTGGACTAAACTGAGAGGGCAAAAAGCCCCCGGAGGGGACCCAGAAGGCCCCCACAGAAGTGCAGGACAAAATGCAAAAATATAGCAAAAACACAAAATAAGAAATTGTCTTATCTGATAGCAGGAGATGCAGACACGACACAGCAGGCTACAAGGGAAACTGGAAAGAAGGATTCAGACCAGAACAATTGATCACCGGCAACCCTGATGGGAAAATGATTCCCTTAAATAAGACCAATCAGTAACACCTGATTCCCAATCCTCACTAGTACCGCTTGTAACCACCAGAGGGAGCCTCTGCTCAGAACTCATCTCAAACCCATTCACAACAGGGTCACTTGTGGAGGGTTTCCACTGTTTAAGCACATCTGGGGCACTGCAAACGGAACATGACCACCATCAATGTCTACATTCCAAAACATTATTAATTCCTTTCCAAGCCCTGCCGTGAGCCCAGTTTCCCCCCCCCCCACATATGGGGTATCAGTGTACTCAGGACAAATTGGACAACAACTTTTGGGCAATCATTTTTGTGGAAAATTGTTTTTTGTTTTTTTCACACCCAGGCATTATAAACTTTTGTGAAACACTTGGGGGTTCAAAGTGCTCACAACAGATCTAGATAAGTTCCATAGGGGGTCTAGTTTCCAAAATGGTGTCACTTGTGGGAGGTTCCACTGTTTAGGCGCATCAGGGGCTCTCCAAACGCGACATGGCGTCCAATCTCAATTCCAGCCAATTTTGGTTTGAAAAAGTCAAACGGCACTCCTTCCCTTACGAGCTCTGCCGTGTGCCCAAACAGTGGTTTTCCCCCACATATGGGGTAACAGTGTATTCAGGAGAAATTGCACAACAACTTTATCTGTCCATTTTCTCCTTTTACCCTTGTGAAAATAAAAAAAAGTTTGTAATTGATCATTTTTGTGACTAAAAAGTTAAATGTTCATTTTTTCCTTCCACGTTGCTTCAGCTCCTGTGAAGCACCTGAAGGGTTAATAAACTTCTTGAATGTGGTTTTGAGTACCTTGAGGGGTTCAGTTTTTAGAATGGTGTCACTTTTGGGTATTTTCTGCTATATAGACCCCTTAAAGTGACTTCAAATGTGAGGTGGTCCCTAAAAAAAATGGCTTTGTAAATTTTGTTGTAAAAATGAAAAATCGCTGGTCAACTTTTAACCCTTATAATTTCCTAACAAAAAAAAATTTGGTTCCAAAATTGTGCTGTTGTAAAGTACACATGTGGGAAATGTTGTTTATTAACTATTTTGTGTGACATATTTCTCTGTTTTAAGGGAATAAAAGCTCAAAGTTTGAAAATTGCTAAATTTTCAAAATTTTCGCCATATTTGCATTTTTTTCAAAAATAAATGCAAGTTATATCGAAGAAATTTTACCACTAACATTAAGTACAATATGTCTCGAGAAAACATTCTCAGAATCGCGAAGATCTGTTGAAGTGTTCCAGAGTTATAACCTCATAAAGAGACAGTGGTCAGAATTGTAAAAATTGGCCCAGTCATTAACGTGCAAACCACCCTTGGGGGTTAAGGGGTTAAAATGCAATAACGGGCGATCGAAAGATCATACCTGCACATAAATGGTGTCCTTAAAAACATCAGCTTGGTGCGCAAAAAATAAAATAAGCTCTCACCCGACCCCAGATCACGAAAAATAGAGATGCAACGGGTCTCGGAAAATGGCGCAATTTTTTATTTTTTTTAGCAAATTTTGGAATTTCTTTTCACCACTTAGATAAAAAAGAACCTATACGTGTTTGGTGTCTATGAACTCATAATGACCTGGAGAATTATAGTTGCAGGTCAGTTTTAGCATTTAGTGAATCTAGCAAAAAAGCCAAACAAAAAACTTGTGGGATTGCACTTTTTTTGCAATTTCACCGCACTTGGAATTTTTTCCCATTTTCAAGTACAAGACATGCTAAAACCAATGATGTCGTTGAAAAGTACAACTCATCCCGCAAAAATTAAGCCCTCAATTGGCCATATTGATGGAAAAATAAAAAAGTTATGGCTCTGGGAAGCGGGGTGCGGAAAACGAAAAGCAAAACTGAAAAATGCTGGGGTCATTAAGGTGTTAAAAGAGCATGTGTCATTCTTTCAAATAAAGGACTGTTAGACGGGGTCACACTGGCGACACAAACGGACGAGTGCAATGCGATGAAACATCGCATTGCACTCGGACCAATGTTAATCTATGTAGCAGCTCCCAGCATCCGATTTTTTTCTCGGCCGTTTTCTTCGGACCGAGACAAACGCAGCATGCTGCGATTGTCACCGATTGTCGGTCGAGAATCGCCAATGCAAGTTTATGGGTGCGATGAAAAATCAGATTACATGCGGACCACACGTGTGACTTGCGAGAAAATGGCATCGGTGTCCTTTAGAAAAACCGGCAATTCATTCCCGGCTATACTGGAAAATCACACTGACAGCTTTAATAAAGAATAGAAAGAATACATATACACACATAGAATACATATATATATATATATATATATATATATATATATATATATATACATGTCATTGTGACACATATATATATAATATATATATATATATATATATATATATATATATATACAGTACAGACCAAAAGTTTGGACACACCTTCTCATTCAAAGATTTTTCCGTATTTTCATGGTTATGAAAATTGTAGATTCCCACTGAAGGCATCAAAACTATGAATTAACACATGTGGAATTATACATTACATTTTACAAAAAAGTGTGAAACAACTGAAAATATGTCTTATATTCTAGGTTCTTCAAAGTAGCCACCTTTTTCTTTGATTACTGCTTTGCACGCAGAAAAGGTGAACGGATGGATTCTACATGCCTGGTTCCCACCTTGAAGCATGGAGGAGGAGGTGTGATGGTGTGGGGGTGCTTTACTGGTGACACTGTTGGGGATTTATTCAAAATTGAAGGCATAGTGAACCAGAATGGCTACTACAGCATCTTTCAGCAGCATGCTATTCCATCCGGTTTGCGTTTAGTTGGACCATCATTTATTTTTCAACAGGACAATGACCTCAAACACACCTCCAGACTGTGTAAGGGCTATTTGACCAAGAAGGAGAGTGTTGGGGTGCTACGCCAGATGACCTGGCCTCCACAGTCACCAGACCTGAACCCAATCAAGATGGTTTGGGTGAGCTCGACCGCTCACCGCTTCAATTTTGAATAAATCCCCAACAGTGTCACCAGCAAAGCACCCCCACACCATCACACCTCCTCCTCCATGCTTCACGGTGGGAACCAGGCATGTAGAGTCCCTCCGTTCACCTTTTCTGCGTGCAAAGCAGTAATCAAAGCAAAAGGTGGCTACTTTGAAGAACCTAGAATATAAGACATATTTTCAGTTGTTTCACACTTTTTTGTAAAGTGTAATGTATAATTCCACATGTGTTAATTCATAGTTTTGATGCCTTCAGTGTGATTCTACAATTTTCATAGTCATGAAAATACAGAAAAATCTTTGAATGAGAAGGTGTGTCCAAACTTTTGGTCTGTACTGTATATATATATTTATAGTTCATACAATTCTACAAAGTATAATAGCCGCTAATTCAATTGCTTAATTGATTGTTTCCCACGGTAATCAGTTCACTTCAGGTCAGCCTGGGACTCGGCACAGCATCAGTGACGTCAGAGGGAGTCCCGGCTAACCTGAAGTGAAATGAAAAGTGTGGGAAACAATCAATTAAGCTTCCCAGCTAATCACTTCTTCTCCTGTCAGCCAGGAGATGAGCTCATTCATTTGGGGGCTTACAGCGGGGCTGCAGCATTAGCTCCGTTCCCGGCTGTAAACATGTAAACCCTTTCAGATGGATTGCAGCGGCAGACCTCACTGAGCACCGGAGAGGTAAGAATAATGTTGTTTTATTATTTTTTTTATTATTACAGGAGAACAAGGGAATCGAAGGATTACCAGTACAATAAAAGATGGTCAAAAACTGTGTATTTATTTCATTAAAATGATTTTTAATTAATGTGTGTGTGTGTGTTTTTTTTTCATTTCATACAATACGATTAATAATTGATAGTAGTCTAATTGACATCTCTCAATTATTAACCTGGCTTAAAGTCACCTTTCAATAGCAAGGTGGCCTTAACCCATTATTAATCCATTAGCCACCGCTACAGGTCAATGGGAATAGACGGGCTAAGTGACAGAAAAGACGCATCTACTCATAGATGCCTGACCGCAGTCTGCAGCCGTGGCAGGACGCTGGTGCGTCACCTTTCTGATTACCCCACTCACAGCAACTCTGCTTTTTTGACTTGCAATGCCTTATGCCCTTACTACATTAGACATAGTGACAGTACCTGGGAACCGCATAAAGGGGCGTTTAACTCTGTCTAGTGCCTCAGTCTAAATATACCCACTATTAAGTACCCCATGATTAAGATACGGGAGTATCGAAACGTTGGGTATTAATCTATGTATGGGTATTCAATCCCTTTATTTCTATTTTTTATATGGCACTACAAGTTTGAAAGTGGAGAACTGTAATAAATATCACTTCTTGGCATCAACATTATCTCTTCTTTTTATGTGTGCGGTGAATTATATTCGTTTAGTTATTGTGGAACCTTCACAGGTCCATTTTCACCAGCACCCCTGAGCTCTTCTATCTGACCTGTGTGCACACCCATTCCCTACTACTAATGGCCATAGAAGGTGGCTCGCTAGACACAGTGGCGTTTTCTTCCAAATTGTCCTTCAAGGGGACACTCACGATAGGCCCATCCACTCATGTGGTGGAGGTTTGTGTGGATTTGGGGCAGAGGGCAGTTTCATGTCTTCAGCTTTCGCCCAACGACACGCAATACCTCTGGTGATTATCACCAAGCCAGTGACCGTCTGAGTGGTGAATGGGTTGACACTGCCCTCACAGATCACACACCAGACCATCCCACTTACTCAGGGCCGGCGTCAGGGGGCCTGAGCAGGCGGGGGGGCCCACTCGCCGTCTGGCACCCCACGCCCGTTAGCGGAGGAGAGCGTGTCAGCGCCGCCACTGGGCCCCCCCGCTTGCTCAGGGCCCCGGCATCAGCTGGCACAATACTTACCTCTCCCGTGCCTCCGCTGCCGCAGCTCCGGGCTCCAGGGGGCGCCGGAGCTTCCTCTCACAGCAGAGCCGCTGAATAACGTCATCATTCAGTGGCCGGCTGTGGCAGAGAGCGCGGACGCTGGAGGTGAGACGTGTGTGTGTGTGTCTCTGTGTGTGTGTGTGTGTGTGTGTCTGTGTGTATGTAGTGCAGTGCTTTGTGTGTGTGTGTGTGTATGTGTGTGTGTAAGTATGTGAGAGTGCTTGTGTGCTGTCTGTGTGTGATGATGGGCAGGCATTGCTGATAATGGGGAGGCATTGATGATGATGATGGGGAGAAGATGATGATAATGGGCAGGCATTGATGATAATGGGCAGGCATTGATGATAGGGAGAAGATGATGATGGGCAGGCATTGATGATAATGGGGAGGCATTGATGATGATGATGGGGAGAAGATGATGATAATGGGCAGACATTGATGATAATGGGCAGGCATTGATGATAGGGAGAAGATGATGATGGGCAGGCATTGCTGATAATGGGGAGGCATTGATGATGATGATGGGGAGAAGATGATGATAATGGGCAGGCATTGATGATAATGGGCAGGCATTGATGATAGGGAGAAGATGATGATGGGCAGGCATTGATGATAATGGGGAGGCCATGATGATGATGGGGAGAAGATGATGATAATGGGCAGACATTGATGATAATGGGCAGGCATTGATGATAGGGAGAAGATGATGATGGGCAGGCATTGATGATAATGGGGAGGCCATGATGATGATGGCGAGAAGATGATGATAATGGGCAGGCATTGATGATAATGGGCAGGCATTGATGATAGGGAGAAGATGATGATGGGCAGGCATTGATGATAATGGGGAGGCCATGATGATGATGGGGAGAAGATGATGATAATGGGCAGGCATTGATGATGATGGGGAGGCCATGATGATAATGGGCAGGCATTGATGATGGGGAGGAGATGATGATGATGGGCAGGCATTGATGATGATGGGGAGGAGATGATGATGATGGGCAGGCATTGATGATAATGGGCAGGCATTGATGATGGGGAGGAGATGATGATGATGGGCAGGCATTGATGATGATGGGGAGGAGATGATGATGATGGGCAGGCATTGATGATAATGGGGAGGCCATGATGATGATGGGGAGACAATGATGATGATAAGGAGGCAATGATGATGATGATGAGGAAATCATGATGATAATGGGGAGTCTTTCCACAGCGTCCTTTCCTGAGCCATAACAGTGCAGAACGCAGTACAGCGCAGAGGAGAGCTCCATATTTTGTATGGAGCATTATATGGGGACCAGTATCCTGTATGGAGCATTATATGGGGACCAGTATCCTGTATGGAGCATTATTTTGGGTCCAGTATTCTGTATGGAGCATTATATGAGGGGTGACATCCTGCATGGGGTATTATATGGGTGATGAGGGGGAGACTGTGGTGCCCATAATATTGTATGGAGGACTGTACTGTCCAGTCTGTTCTGTGCGCTGTGAGGATTTGGCAGTTTTTGAGCTATTGTACAATTTACAATAGATATTAGTCATGTAATGGAAGAAGTGAAGTGTTTGGCATTGTACTATACCCATATTTCTCTGCAGTATCTGTGCATCATGAATCGTGGTCTGTGTTAAAGGGGCCCACTGAGGCTCTTTCGCCTGGGGCCCATAAAAACTTGGAGCCGGCCCTGCACTTACTCTCACCATGTCTCCAGCCCACTGGGAGATAATCTCCCTATTAGTCATACCCGAGGGTATTGATGAAGTTTTATTAGGGGTACCTTGGTTACGCTACCATTCTCCTCATACTGATTGGTCCTTTGGGAGAATACTGGGATGGAGTGAGTGGAGTGAGGGTAGATATCAGAAGGAGTGTGTTCAGGTGGCTTCTACAGCAGTGCTCGCTGATCTATCCTCTCTCCCCAAACACTATTAATAATAATAATAATAATCTTTATTTATAAAGCGCCAACATATTCCACAGCGCTTTACATTTTAACAGTTTCAAAATGCAAGTCATAAGTAACAACGTTAACAATACAATAATTAAAGCAAAATAAGACGACCCTGCTCGTGAGAGCTTACAATCTACAATGAGGTGGGGGAGCTACAAAGTACAGGTGTGTATATACAATGGTGTATTTACAATGATGGTCCAGCCATCTTGAGGGAGTGAGGGATGGAGATAGTGAATGGGCTACACACGCACACTTACACCTAGAATGACTTTAATTAGGGAACGTGATAGGCCGCTCTGAACAAATGTGTTTTGAGGGAACGCCTGAAACTATGCAAATTGTGGATGGTCCTAATTTCTTGGGGTAGAGCATTCCAGAGGATTGGCGCAGCGCGGGAGAATTCTTGGAGTCGGGATTCTGAGGTACGGATTAGTGCAGAGGTTAGTCGAAAGTCGTTTGCAGAGCGCAGCAGTTGGTTAAGCCGATACATAGAAATGAGGGAGGAGATGTAGGGGGGTGCTGCACTGTGGAGAGCTTTGTAGGTGAGAACAAGTACTTTGAATTGGATCCTATAATGAATGGGCAGCCAATGTAAGGACTGGCGAAGAGCGGATGCGTCTGAGTACCTATTAGCCAGATGGATGACCCTGGCTGCTGCATTAAGGATGGACTGGAGAGGGGATAGTCAAGTAATGGGGAGGCCAAGAAATAGAGCATTGCAGTAGTCCAGGCGGGAGTGGATCAGGGTGACAGTGAGGGTTTTTATTGTTTCCATGGTGAGAAAAGGGCGGATTCTAGAGATGATCACTATTGGTCATATGCGGACGTATTCCTCAAGAGAGCTGCGGAGTCCCTTCCGCCTCACCGCCCCTATGACTGTCCTATTGCTCTCTTGCTTGTTGCTGAGCCTCCCGGGTCGAGTCTATCCATTATCTCTCTCGGAGATGGAGGCAATGTCTCAGTATATCAAGGAGGATCTGGCAAGAGGATTCATTAGGAAGTCAGTGTCACCTGCAGGGGTTGGGTTCTTCTTTGTGCAGAAGAAGAACGGGGAGTTACATATATGCATAGACTACAGGGGTCTCAATGCTATAATCGTCAAAAATAAATACCCTGTGCCTCTTATCTTCAAACTCTTTGATAGGTTGCGAGTAGCAAGGGTGTTTACAAAGTTAGATCTGCTGGGTGCCTATAACTTGATACACATCCATGAGGGGGACAAGTGGAAGACGGCATTTAACACCACAGACGGCCACTATGAATATCTGGTGATGCCCTTCAGGCTCTGTAATGCCCCTGCCATTATCCAAGACTTTGTGAATGATATCTTCTGGGATATGCTAACCACCTCGGTCATAGTCTATCTGGATGATATTCTCATCTACTCTCCAGATATAGACTCCCACCGGAAAGATGTTTGCAAAGTCTTCGACCTCCTACAGGCAAACTCCCTCTATGCCAAGTTGGAAAAGTGTGTGTTTGAGCAGGAGTCCTTGCCTTTCCTGGGCTATATCATCTCGGTCCAGGGATTGACCATGGATCCTGCCAAGCTACAGGCTGTGATGAACTGGAAAGTACCCCAATCTCTTAAAGCGGTGCAGCGTTTTATGGGGTTCATCAATTACTATCGCCAGTTCATTCCCCACTTCTCAACTTGGGTAACTCCCCTGGTTGCCCTTACCAAGAAGGGAGCTAACCTCAAATTATGGTCGGAGGAGGTCTCCAAGGGTTTTCTGTCTATGAAGTCACATTTCACTAGCGCTCCCATTTTACATCACCCCGATGTCGATAAACCATTTATCATGGAGGTGGATGCTACTTCCGTCGGTGCCCGAGCTGTCCTCTTTCAGAAGGATGCTCAAGGTCGGAAGCATCCCTGCTTCTTTTTCTCCAAGACCTTCTCACCGGTGGAGAGAAATTATTCTATCGGGGACAGGGAGTTGCTAGCAATGAAATTGGCCTTTTCTGAGTGGAGACATCTCCTGGATGGGGCCCGTTACCCCTTCCAAGTATTCAACGACCATAAAAATCTTATATACTTACACACAGCCCAGTGGCTGAACTCTCGCCAGGCCAGATGGTGCCTGTTCTTCTCCCGTTTCAACTTCACCCTCCATTTTCTTCTGGGGAAAACACTTGTGCTTGCGCTCTCTCCCGTTCCATAGTATCATCTGAGGAAGGAGAGGAACCTCGGCTTATTGTCCCTTCAGAGAGCTTGAGAACTGTGGCTCCGCTTTCGTTAGGGTCTGTGCCTCTGGGCAAGACTTTTGTTCCACC
Source organism: Oophaga sylvatica (assembly GCA_033576555.1). Taxonomy (NCBI): domain Eukaryota; kingdom Metazoa; phylum Chordata; class Amphibia; order Anura; family Dendrobatidae; genus Oophaga; species Oophaga sylvatica. The sequence continues at coordinate 30,589 of JARQOD010002629.1, read as the reverse complement.
TAATTTGTGACCGGAGGTTCTTTCTTGGGTTCATTCCTCCAGGGTGGGTGGACATTTTGGGACCAAGAGGACATATGAGCTCCTGGCGAGGATGTACTGGTGGCCGCATATGGCCCGTGACGTTGGAGACTATATTCGGGAGTGTGTTTCCTGCACCCAGAATTGATCTTCTCGGCAACGGCCAGCTGGTTTACTGTACCCCTGCTGGTGGCGGATAGGCCTTGGGAGATGGTCGGGATGGATTTTGTGGTGGGTTTAAAAAAGTCCCGTAACTGCACCGTAATCTGGGTAGTAAAAGACCACTTCTCGAAAATGGTGCACTTGGTGCCTCTCCCCCGGGTACCTTCTGCATGGACTTTGGCAGTATTGTTTATCAAACATGTCTTTCGCCTACACGGCATGCCTGACAAAATAGTCCGTGACCGGGGCCCCCAGTTCGCGTCTCGGTTCTGGAGAGAGCTTTGTTGTCAGCTCAGCATAGAGCTAAATTTCTCTTCAGCTTACCATCCCGAGATAAACGGGTTGGTAGAGAGGGCCAACCAGACCCTGGTCACATATCTGCGACATTTTGTCTCCGCCAGGCAGGATGACTGGGCATCCTTACTACCATGGGCGGAATTTGCGCTTAGTAATGCCGTAGCCGACTCAGTGGTGCAGACCACGTTCCTCCTTAATTACGGCCAGCATCCGCGTGTCCCTGTGCCCATGCCCATGTCCTCCCCAGATTCTAGGGTGGCAGACTGGGCGGTGGAGGCACGTGACATATGGGAACGCACACAGGATGCCATTCAAGGTGGTACATGGCAAAAAGTTCTATCTGCTGGACTGGAATAGTCATGGCCCAGGGGACAGGACCTGGGAACCTACTGAGCACATCTAGGCTCCTCAGCTCATCACGGCATTTGAGCTTAGCAAGGCCCAAAGGGGGAGCTCTAGGAGGGTGGGGTGATGTTAGGCGTCGAGATCCCACCACTGCACAGGAATCTCGAGCCATGTCATCTGCGGTCTCCCATTCTTCTTCAGCCTCAGAGGATCCTGCTCAGCGGAGACATTGGTCACAGCGTCTTGCTGAGGCTAATGCTATGCGTTTGGTTGCTGCTACCGCCCCAGGCTCAGCTATAGCAACCGTTAGTCAGCGGTGAGCAGATGTTCCTGGGACTAAGTCCTGCTTTTCTCCATCTGAGAAAGGCTGCGGTTATAAAAGGATTGCACGGCCGCACAGCTGTGCACTAGTATAAACCATGTGGTGTGTGTGAGCAAGTGGATATGCTACCACTCTGTGTATGCACGTGTGTTTGGGCAGAGAACTTGCCGCACTGTCGGCGTGTATGATAGCCTAGTCTTTCCTAGTCAGGCAGGTTTTTACTCAGCTTGACCTAGCGTCTGTCTCGGCCACGTTTGCTGTTTAGCACGGGCTGTTTACAGGGCACAGTCAATCCACGTGCTCTGACACACATCTATTGGTATCGCTCTGCGGTCAGTTGAGCTGTTGCTCTTGTTTTGCACCAGATCCTGGTGTGCCTTAGTTAGCTATATTTTGCTACCACTCAGCACCAAGTACTGGCATCCCCTGTGCGACGCTGTGCGCATTGTGGATCCGGTCAGACTCAAGTCCCCGCTGTCACGCGGTCTTATGATATGTGTACGATGTCAGTAAACTATTCTTAAAAGAACAACACTCTATACAACATATAGATTAGCAACATCAGCATGTAAATATAGAATAGATTTACCTGACACGATATCCGTTGAACTCAGGGTTAATCTTGAGGACTTGATACACTGTCACAGGAAAGAGGAGGACCGGGGGTCTAACCTGACCCTAAACTGGGGTCCTAACTAATCCCTCACCTTGGAGGTACTGATAATTGTTCAGAGGTCCAAGTCTCCAGCCTAACCCTGTCTCCTATCAGTCCCTGAACCCTGTAATCAGTCCTAAGAAGGATTCTGATTACCACCAAAGGGATATGGGCTGATCTCTGCTAAATACACAGATTAGACATATAAGACAGACTGGAGAAAACACAGACTTGCATACACACTCAAACACAGAAGGAACATAAATGATCTGGGATATTAAACTCTAAGCAAGGTGAGCTTAAAACAACTAAGGAGCTCTTTAACTTAAGTCTATACAGATACAATCCTATCTGTGGTCTGCATGAAGAATTTCACTGGCAACTCCCAACACAGACAACCAGAGATTTAAAGGAAACCAATCAACAAATAATTAATTGCAGCCGGGAGAAACTGCACCCAGTCCCAGAACTGAGCACAGACAGAATTAACTCCCTAACTGCCAAACACAAAGAAACAGCAACTCAGCTGTGAGAAGTCAGAATGTGCAACCGCGACGATCTTCGTGGCGATGCACACATGACAGTACCCCCCCTTCTACGAGGGGCCTCCGGACCCTCAGGGCCAGGTTTGCCCGGGTGAGTTCTGTGGAAGGTCCGCACCAAACGATCTGCGTTAATGTCAGACGCAGGAACCCACGTCCTCTCCTCTGGACCATACCCCTTCCAATGCACCAAGTACTGAAGGGACCGGCAATTCAGACGTGAGTCAATGATCTTTGACACTTGAAACTCCAAGTTACCATTGACCACCACTGGAGGAGGAGGTAGAGGTGATGGTATGACTGGTGCCACGTACCTCTTAAGTAATGACTTGTGGAACACATTGTGGATTTTAAACGTAGGAGGGAGGTCCAGACGAAATGCCACAGGATTAATTATGGAACTGATCCTGTACGGCCCGATGAATCTGGGGCCCAGCTTCCAGGAGGGAACTTTAAGTTTTATATTCCTGGTAGACAACCATACCAGATCGTTCACATTAAGATCTGGACCAGAAACTCTCCTCCTATCAGCCATACGTTTATAACGGTTCCCCATAGCACTCAGATTATTCAATACACCTCTCCACACTGAAGCAAGTGACGACGAGAAACGCTCCTCCTCAGGAACCCCAGAAGGGCCCCCCCCATTGAATGTACAAAACTGGGGATGAAAACCATATGCCCCAAAAAACGGGGACTTACCAGTGGACTCGCTCCGCCTGTTGTTAAGAGCGAACTCTGCCAGAGGCAAGAAAGAAGACCAGTCCTCCTGGTTCTCTGAGACAAAACACCGAAGATAAGTCTCTAGGCTTTGATTCAGACGCTCTGTCTGACCATTGGTCTGCGGATGAAAAGCCGAGGAAAATGACAATTGCATCCCCCGACGTAAACAAAATGCCCTCCAAAACTTGGACACAAACTGAGACCCCCTATCTGACACCACATCAGAAGGCAACCCATGAAGTCTCACAATCTCCCCAATGAACACCTGCGCCAGAGTTTTAGCATTAGGGAGGGCAGGAAGAGCAATGAAATGTGCCATCTTACTGAACCTGTCAACAACCACCAGTATGACAGTCTTCCCTGACGACTGAGGAAGGTCCGTGATGAAGTCCATAGACAAATGAGTCCATGGACGCTCCGGAAGTTTCAAGGGTAAGAGGGTCCCAGACGGACGGGTATGAGGGGTCTTAGAGCGAGCACAAACCCCACAGGACGCGACAAAAGTTAAAACATCTTTATTAACGTTAGGCCACCAAAACCGGCGAGAAAGGAGATCTAAAGTAGCCTTACTCCCTGGATGTCCTGCTAAAGCAGAATTATGATGTGCCTCAATAACCTTTTGTCTCAACTGATTTGGGACAAACAGTCTCCCTGGAGGTCCTGCAGGGGCGTCCCCCTGAGCCTCTAACACCTCCTCCTCAAGCTCAGAACATACAGCCGACACTACCACCCCCTCCTGAAGGATAGGAATCGGGTCATCCATTTTCCCGGCCCCTGGGAAACTGCTACAAGGCATCCGCCTTAACATTCTTAGATCCAGGGCGATAAGTGACAACAAAATTAAACCTGGTAAAAAACAACGACCATCGAGCTTGTCTGGAATTCAGACGCTTAGCAGATTCCAAATACAGCAGGTTCTTGTGATCAGTAATGACGGTGACCGGGTGGACTGCCCCCTCCAAAAAGTGACGCCATTCTTCAAAAGCCAACTTAATGGCCAAAAGTTCCCTATTGCCGATATCATAATTCCTTTCGGCGGACGACAATTTTTTAGAAAAGAAAGCGCACGGATGCCATTTACCAGGGGACGGACCCTGGGACAATATTGCACCCACCCCTACGTCAGACGCGTCCACCTCCACAACGAACGGCTGTGATGCATCTGGTTGGATGAGAACGGGTGCCGAAGCAAAACATTTTTTCAAAGAGGAAAAAGCTTGGCAAGCTTTGTCCGACCATTTAGAAAAATCCGTCCCTTTTCTTGTCATGTCAGTGAGAGGTTTGACAACAGATGAGAAATTACAAATAAATTTCCGGTAGTAGTTAGCAAACCCCAGAAAACGCTGCAGAGCCTTAAGATCCTCTGGCTGATCCCATTCAAGCACTGCTCTCACCTTTTCAGGGTCCATACGGAAACAGGAGGCTGACACCAAGAAACCCAAAAACTGAAGTTCCTGTACGGCGAATACACACTTTTCCAGTTTGGCGTATAGTTTATTGTCTCGCAAGATCTGCAACACCTGTCTCACGTGCTCCTGGTGAGACACAAGATCTGGTGAGTAAATTAAAATGTCATCCAAATATACGACCACAAACAGCCCCACCAGATGACGAAAAATGTCATTAACAAAATGTTGGAATACTGCTGGTGCAGTAGTCAGACCAAAAGGCATGACAAGGTTCTCATAATGTCCCTCCGGTGTGTTAAACGCCGTTTTCCACTCATCCCCCTCTTTTATCCTAATCAGATTATACCCCCCCTGAGATCCAATTTAGAGAACCATTTGGCGCCAACAATTTGATTGAAGAGATCAGGAATCAGAGGGAGTGGATACGGATCTCGAACAGTAATCCGATTAAGTTCGCGGAAATCCAAGCAAGGGCGTAGGCCTCCATCTTTTTTCTTCACAAAGAAGAACCCCGCGGCCACTGGGGAAGATGAAGGTCTAATATGCCCTTTGGCCAGACTTTCCGAAATATAATCTTTCATAGCCTGCCTCTCAGGACCAGAAAGGTTATATAACCTAGCTTTAGGTAACTGTCACGCTGTATAGCAGATATATATATATGTGATGTCAGTAATCTATATCAAAAGGGCAACATACTATATAACATGCGCATAGATATATGATAACATAGATTTACCTGACAGAATGTCCAGTGGGTCAATACGGAATCCGTTATACGCTGTCTCCGGCTAGAGGGTGACCGGGGTCTATGCTGACCCTAAACTGGGGTCCTAACTAATCCCTCTACCTGGAGGTACTGTTAAAGGTACAGAGGTCCAGGCCACCAGCGTAAACCCTGTCTCCTATCAATCCCTGCCAACTGTATTCTAGTCCTAAGAAGGACCCTGAATACCACCAAAGGGAATGAACAGGTAACGGTTAATGAACAGAAAGACAAACAACAAAGACAAGAAATAAAGTAAATAAAGTCTTACATACAACACTCACACACAGTAGGAACACCTAAGGTCTCAGAGAAAAACTATAAGCTGTAAGAGTAAAAACAACTAAGGAGCTCTTAGCTTAAATATTCTCAGAACCGATCCAGTCTGCTAAACTACATGAATGCTTTCACCGGCGTCTAACACCCAGACTGGCAGAAATATAAAGGAAACTAATTAGAACATAATCAAAAGCAGCCGGGCGAGGCTGCACCTAGCCTTAGCAAAGAGCTAGGAAAAATTAACTCTCTCATTACCAAAAAACAAAGAAACAGCAGCTCAGCTGTGAGAAGTCAGAATGTGCAATCGCGACGATCTTCATGGCGATGCACCCATGACAGTACCCCCCCTTCTACGAGGGGCCTCCGGACCCTCATGACCAGGTCTGTCCGGGTGAGTTGTGTGAAAGGTCCGAACCAATCGATCTGCGTTAACATCAGACGCAGGGACCCACGTCCCCTCCTCAGGACAATACCCCCTCCACTGAACTAAGTACTGAAGGGATCGGCGACTGAGACGTGAGTCAATGATTTTCGACCCATGAATTTCCACGTTATCATTGACCACCACTGAAGGAGGTAGAGGTGACGGTATGACTGGTGCCACATACTTTTTAAGTAATGACTTGTGAAACACATTATGAATTTTAAACGTAGGAGGGAGGTCCAGACGAAATGCCACAGGATTAATTATGGAACTGATCCTGTACGGCCCGATGAATCTGGGACCCAACCTCCAGGAGGAAACTTTACGTTATATTCCTGGTAGACAACCAAACCAGATCGTTCACCTTCAGATCTAGACCAGAAACTCTCCTCCTATCAGCCATCCGTTTGTAACGGTTCCCGTAACCTTCAGTCTTAAGCGATCTGGAACTATCAGTCTCCCTGGAAGTCCCACAGGGGCGTCCCCTGAGCCCCCAATACCTCCCCCTCAAGCTCAGAGCATACAGCTGACACTACAACTCCCTCCTGAGGAATAGGAACCGGATCATCCGTCTTCCCGGCCCTTGGGAAAGTACGAGATAAGGCATCAGGAAGCAACTTTATTGAGCAGTCATATGCGCGATAAGGAGGAAACTCTTTACACCCCTCCTCTGAGAACATCTCCCCAAAGTCCTCCAGAAAAGGAGACAAAGTCCTAGGCACAACCGCACCGATGACCGTGCTCATGCAGTTATTCTTGCAAAATTCACCCCACTGGCTTATCTTTCTGGATTGCCAATCAATCACTGGGTTATGTTTAGCCAACCAAGGAAGTCCCAACACAATAGGAGCAGGTAGACCCTCCAACACATAACAAGACAATTGCTCTTTATGTATTGCCCCTACTCGAAGATCTATGTTATGAACAGCTTGTACCAAGCTACCTTGACCAAGAGGTCTAGAATCAATAGAGAGTATAGGGACCGGTTTGGCCAATACACTCAGTTGCATACCATGCACCTGGGCAAACCGAGCGTCCACCAAATTAGCCCCGGACCCACTATCAAGAAAAACAGAAATCCTCTCAGTTCTAGTACCAATCACCACCTCCGCAGGCACGAGAAACTGAGAGGGATTTGGGGACGAAATACACACTCCCAGGTTAACTCCTTGGCTCAAAGAGGTCCGGGATGGACACCCCCCAACAAAATGTCCCTCTCTCCCGCAAAAGAAACACCTTCTAGTCTTGCGGCGCACCGCCGATTCCCTCCTACAAAATGATGTCCCTCCCAACTGCATGGGTTCCTCAGAACAGACCAGGGGAACCTCAGTATAAGGGACTTTAGTAGTAGGTGGAGTCATCATGGGGGGCGGAGTTACCTCGCGTCTTCCCCGAAGTCGTCTATCAATGCGAATAGCGAGGGCCATAGCAGCCTCCAGTGATGGAGGAGAATCATACTGAGCCAACACATCTTTTAATTTGTCAGACAACCCTTGACAAAACTGGCTCCTAAGAGCTGGGTCATTCCACTGAGTATCTGTTGCCCATCTACGGAACTCAGAAGAATATTCCTCCGCTGGACGATTTCCTTGCCGTATTTTACGTAACCTTGTTTCAGCAAGGGAGACTCGATCCGGATCATCATATACCAGACCCAGGGCAGTAAAAAATCGATCCACTGACTGGAGATCTGGGGAGCTGGAGGAATAGAGAACGCCCAAGATTGAGGGTCCCCTTGTAAGAGCGAGATAACAATTCCCACCCTCTGCTCTTCACTCCCAGATGACCGAGGCCGCAGCCGAAAGTACAATTTACATGCCTCCCGGAAAGTAAAAAATTTGTCCCGCCCACCAGTGAACCTGTCCGGGAGAGCAACCTTAGGTTCAGATCTGGTTTGCTCCGGGAGGGACAAAACCTTGGACTTAATGTCTGCAAATTCCATGGACAACCCCTGCAACTGCCGGGACAACTGGGCTACTGGATCCATGACAGCTGGGGAGAATCTTTAGTTGGGCCGGTGAAAATGTCACGCTGTATAGCAGATATATATATATGTGATGTCAGTAATCTATATCAAAAGGGCAACAAACTATATAACATGCGCATAGATATATGATAACATAGATTTACCTGACAGAATGTCCAGTGGGTCAATACGGAATCCGTTATACGCTGTCTCCGGCTAGAGGGTGAACGGGGTCTATGCTGACCCTAAACTGGGGTCCTAACTAATCCCTCTACCTGGAGGTACTGTTAAAGGTACAGAGGTCCAGGCCACCAGCGTAAACCCTGTCTCCTATCAATCCCTGCCAACTGTATTCTAGTCCTAAGAAGGACCCTGAATACCACCAAAGGGAATGAACAGGTAACGGTTAATGAACAGAAAGACAAACAACAAAGACAAGAAATAAAGTAAATAAAGTCTTACATACAACACTCACACACAGTAGGAACACCTAAGGTCTCAGAGAAAAACTATAAGCTGTAAGAGTAAAAAAACTAAGGAGCTCTTAGCTTAAATATTCTCAGAACCGATCCAGTCTGCTAAACTACATGAATGCTTTCACCGGCGTCTAACACCCAGACTGGCAGAAATATAAAGGAAACTAATTAGAACATAATCAAAAGCAGCCGGGCGAGGCTGCACCTAGCCTTAGCAAAGAGCTAGGAAAAATTAACTCTCTCATTACCAAAAAACAAAGAAACAGCAGCTCAGCTGTGAGAAGTCAGAATGTGCAATCGCGACGATCTTCATGGCGATGCACCCATGACAGTAACTTAGCATCAGGAAGTAAATTAATAGAGCAGTCATACACGCGATGAGGAGGCAACTCCTGACACCCCTCCTCAGAGAACACATCCCCAAAGTCCTCCAAAAAAGGAGGCAAAGTACTAGGCACGACCGCACTGATGACTGTGTTCATGCAGTTACTTTTGCAAAACTCCCCCCATTGGCTTATATCTCTGGACTGCCAATTAATCACAGGGTTATGTTTAACCAACCAAGGAAGTCCCAACACAATAGGAGTAGGTAGACCCTCCAACACATAACAAGATAATAGTTCCCTATGTATTGCCCCTACCCGAAGGTCAATGTTATGAACCTCATGAACAAAGCTACCTTGGCCGAGAGGCCTGGCGTCAATGGAGAATATAGGGATCGGTTTGACCAATACACTCAGATGCATACCTTGAGCCTGAGCAAACTGAGCGTCAACCAGATTAGCCCCGGACCCACTATCAAGAAGAACAGAAAATCTCTCCACTCTCGTACCAACCACCACCTCCACTGGTACAAGGAACTGAGAAGAACTAGCGGACGAAATACATACTCCCAGGTTGTCGTCCACCACACAACCTGGGATTAACAGTTTTCCGGCGACTTTTTGCTCAACAAGGCACGGGATGGACATCCCCCAACAAAATGTCCCTCTTTCCCGCAGAAGAAACACCTTCTAGTCCTGCGGCGTACCGCCAATCCCCTCCTACGAAATGATGTCCCTCCCAACTGCATAGGCTCCTCCGAACAGACAAGGGAACCTCAACATAAGGGACTTTAGTAGTAGGTGGAGTAACAACAGGGGGCGGAGTTACCTCGCACCTCTCCCGAAGCCGTCTATCAGTACGGATAGCTAGGGCCATAGCAGCCTCCAGTGATGGAGGAGAATCATACTGAGCCAAAACGTCCTTTAATTTGTCAGAAAGCCCATGACAAAACTGGCTTCTAAGAGCTGGGTCATTCCACTGAGTATCTGTGGCCCATCTACGGAACTCAGAAGCAAATTCCTCCGCCGGACGATCTCCTGCTGTATCTTACGTAATTTTGTCTCAGCAAGAGAGACCCGATCTGGGTCATCATATACCAAACCCAGGGCAGTAAAAAATCGATCTACTGACTGTAGAGCCGGGGATCCCGGAGGAAGGGAAAATGCCCAGGATTGAGGGTCCCCTTGTAGGAGCGAGATAACAATTCCCACTCTCTGCTCTTCACTCCCTGATGATCGAGGCCGAAGCCGAAAATACAATTTACATGCTTCCCTGAAGGTAAAAAATTTGTCTCGCCCACCAGTGAACCTGTCCGGGAGAGCTACTTTAGGTTCAAATCTGGTTTTCTCCGAGGGAGACAAAACTTTGAACTTAATGTCCGTCAGCTCCATGGATAATCCCTGCAACTGCAGAGCCAGCTGGGCTACTGGATCCATGGCAACTGGGAATAATTTTATGGGCCAGTGAAAATGTCACGCGGTCTTATGATATGTGTACGATGTCAGTAAACTATTCTTAAAAGAACAACACTCTATACAACATATAGATTAGCAACATCAGCATGTAAATATAGAATAGATTTACCTGACACGATATCCGTTGAACTCAGGGTTAATCTTGAGGACTTGATACACTGTCACAGGAAAGAGGAGGACCGGGGGTCTAACCTGACCCTAAACTGGGGTCCTAACTAATCCCTCACCTTGGAGGTACTGATAATGGTTCAGAGGTCCAAGTCTCCAGCCTAACCCTGTCTCCTATCAGTCCCTGAACCCTGTAATCAGTCCTAAGAAGGATTCTGATTACCACCAAAGGGATATGGGCTGATCTCTGCTAAATACACAGATTAGACATATAAGACAGACTGAGTGTGTATGCAAGTCTGTGTTTTCTCCAAACACAGAAGGAACATAAATGATCTGGGATATTAAACTCTAAGCAAGGTGAGCTTAAAACAACTAAGGAGCTCTTTAACTTAAGTCTATACAGATACAATCCTATCTGTGGTCTGCATGAAGAATTTCACTGGCAACTCCCAACACAGACAACCAGAGATTTAAAGGAAACCAATCAACAAATAATTAATTGCAGCCGGGAGAAACTGCACCCAGTCCCAGAACTGAGCACAGACAGAATTAACTCCCTAACTGCCAAACACAAAGAAACAGCAACTCAGCTGTGAGAAGTCAGAATGTGCAACCGCGACGATCTTCGTGGCGATGCACACATGACACCCGCTTTCTAGGGGTTGAGCCTAGAGACCTCACTCGTGCCAGAGAACAGCGTTCTATTATTTTGTTGCTGCGACTCTGTGAAGTGAATAAGTTCGCCGCTGCTCATACCAGATGACATCTAACCCGCGTCTTGTCAGTGTTCAACCGCCGCCTTGTTCCGCCATTGCTTAGCAGCAGGTTCCATCTCTGCATGTTGGACCCCGAGTTGCGAACGCACTTTATTATTATTATATATATTTCATTTGGTGCATTCCGCCAACCCTAACAAGGACTTTATACTTTCTGTGTTTATTTACAATACAACTATGTGATTAGTAAAGGATTGGCATCTTATAGATGCCTCTCCATTACTAAGCCATGGGCTTGATGTCATCGGACAATACGAAGGTGACATCAACGCCAAAAATATGAACCCCTCTTGCCACTGCCACAGGGCAAATGGGAAGAGCAGGGCAAAGCGTCAGAATTGGCTCATCTAATAAATGCTTTATATCTTGGCAGCTGCAGGTTGCAATGTTTAGGCTGGTTGGGGAGCAATATCCAAGGCCTCCTAATAGCCTGAGAGTACCAGCCCCCAGCTGTCAGCTTTATCTTGGCTGGTTAGCAAAAATGGGGGGCACTCCGTTTTTTAAAATTCACTTAATTAATTGCAAAAAACAGCGTGGGGACCCCTCTATTCTTGATAACCAGCCTTGCTAACACTGACAGCTGAGGGTTGCAAGCCAGCAGCTGTCAGTTTTGCCTGACTTATTATCAAAAGTAGAGGGGAACCCATGCCAATTTTTTAAAATTATTTATTTATAGCGCAATTGATGGGTCAATTGATGCCACTTCTCATTGTGTCTGCCCCTATTTGAGATGTTTGGCTGTCTAGAGAAGAGACGGGGTAGTTGAATAGTGTGTTTCATTTTACTCTACAGTTTTTTACTGAGAAGTCAGTGACAAAATCTGCTGATTTTAAGACCAGGATTTCCCTGTGAATTCTTGTACAAAGCAAAATTATAACAAGAGATATACAAACATTTCTCTTTGCACAATAGCAAAACTATAGACCTGATTACATAATATAAATATTAATGAGATGTGAATAATGAAAGGCAACTTGAGAGGACGTTTCTCATGTAGAAATATATGTGTGGTCAGTACAGAGGACTTGCACATGACAATCCCTGCATGTGCTGCTGACTCAAGCATATTTTTCGAGCACTCCGAAAATACTTGATTAGAACATGACCATGCTCGGATAACACCTTATCCGATCACGCTCGCTCATCACTAGTACACAGGGATCTTCCTTGGACAATGTCAGCACCTTGTTCACACAGTTTTAGTTTCAGTTTATCTTCTTATAGAGCAGTAGGGAGCAGCAAGTCAGAAACCATAAAGATGAGCAAATCACCTCAGTGGAAATATAACCTTAGTGCTTCGATAATGGGTAATTTTCTATTATAGAACTCATAAATATCACCACTGTGGCCAGTGATTGGCTGCAGCATTCATGTATATAAGGCTGGTTTCACACTTGCGGATGGAGGTGCTGCGGAGGGCTGCGTACTTCCTATGTGAAGCTCCGCCCACTGCCGCACCTCCTTCGGTCAGCTCCGCCTATGTCTGCATGCGTTCTGCATGTGGCTGAGTACCTATATTTAACATGGGTACACAGGGCCATGCAGATGCCTTCGCATGTGTCGTTTTGACAGTGCGGCGACGGCAACAAAATGCAACATGTTGCGTTCCGCGCAGGTCACCGCACCGTCAAAATGACGCATGCAGAGGTATCCGCATGCATCCGCATGGCCCTGCGTGCCCATGTTAAATATAGGTACTCAGGCCGCATGCAGACATAGGCGGAGCTGACCGGAGGAGGTGCGGCAGTGGGCGGAGCTTCACGGAGGAAGTAGGCAGCCCTCCGCAGCACCTCCATCCACAAGTGTGAAACCAGCCTAATAAAGTGGTTAAGCATATTAAGTAACATTTAGTTTAAAATGAGTGTCATTAAGGCAATGCAAGTTTAATTATAGCAATCACTTAATTGTTTCTGAAAGTTGTTTATACTTGGTGAATGGACACCATTTACACAAAACCAACAGATAATTATGTAAAAATTGTATTTAAACTTCCTAATAAAAGACTGCACAATACCATTATATTGAAACAGAATATTTAATTGGGCTGTATTTGAAATATAGCTGCAGCTTGTAGGGCCAAGAGCGTATTTATGAATACAAGATGATGATGCCAGGATGAAAATATGTAAATATGTACTTGATACCGGAGTGGATTCATTTCTCGCTAACAGCTTGTCTTGTATTCATAAATACACTCTTCCGAGGAGTACAAAAAAGCTCAGAGCAAGAACTGAGAGAGCTGCTCTTGGAGGATTGTACCAATCACAATAGGAACCCTCTGATCCTATACCAAAGGAGTATTTGTGAAGAACTGCTTACCAAATATGAATGACACAATGTCCAAGCTGTATGTGTAACTTCTCCAAAATGGATTTTACATAATTACATGGATCCAGCAACAATATTGAGGCGTATTCCAGAAGAAATAATCAACAAATTAAATTGTTTTTTTGTTTTTATCTTTTATTTTTTTTAATTTTTGATGCTCAACATTGATCTGCCTCTGTTGTTATTATGGTGCCCCTGGAGACTTTAAAATATAAGTTTTTTTTTTATAAATTTACATTGATTGAATTCAACTAACCCAACTGTTCTATATTAGAAGAGTTTTGCTGATCTACTGGATGCAGTACAAATAGCCACTTAGCTGACTGACTCCTGAGGAAAGTCACAGACCGCAAATAAATTGTTTAAAGGGAATCTGTCATCCCATTTTTCATAAGTAAGATGTGGCAACCATCATCAGGGGCTTATCTACAGCATTCTGTAATGCTGTAGATAAGCCCCCGATGTAACCTGAACAATAAGAAAAAGAGTTATATTATACTCACCTGGGGGGCGGTCTGGTCTGATGGGCGTCGCAGGTCCAGGTCCGGCACCTCCCATCTTAATGCGATGACGTTCTCTTCATTGCTTCTGTCGCGCTCCTGCAGAGGCGTACTTTATATCCCCTGTTGAGGGCAGAGCAAAGTACTGCAGTGCGCAGGCACTGGGCCTCTCTGAACGTTCCCGACACCTGCGCACTGCAGTACTTTGCTCTGCCCTCAACAGGGCAGATAAAGTACGCCTGCTCAGGAGCAAGACAGAAGTAACAGGTTCAAAGATTTCTATTGAAGCCCTATCATGGTTGTGTACAGAACAAAACCGTGTGTATGTGTAGGCCCTTAAAGGGAATCTGTCATTTTTCGTATATAAGATACGGCCACCGCCATCAGGGGCTTATCTACAGCATTCTGTAATGCTGTAGATAAGCCCCCAATGTAACCTGAACGATAAGAAAAAGAGTTATATTATACTCACCTGGGGGGCGGTCTGGTCTGATGGGCGTCGCAGGTCCAGGTCCGGCACCTCCCATCTTAATGCGATGACGTTCTCTTCATTGCTTCTGTCGTGCTCCTGCGCAGGCGTACTTTATATCCCCTGTTGAGGGCAGAGCAAAGTACTGCAGGGCGCAGGCGCTGGGCCTCTCTGAACTTTCCCGACACCTGCGCACTGCAGTACTTTGCTCTGCCCTCAACAGGGCAGATAAAGTACGCCTGCTCAGGAGCAAGACAGAAGCAAGGAGGAGGATGTCATCGCTAGAAGGTGGGAGGCGCCGGACCCGGACTGCGACGCCCATCAGACCGGACCGGACCCCCGGGCCGGGTGAGTATAATATAACTCGTTTTCTTCTCTTTCAGGTTACATCGGGGGCTTATCTACAGCATTACAGAATGCTGTAGATAAGCCCCTGATGGCGGTGGCCGTATCTTACATACGAAAAATGACAGATTCCCTTTAAGGGCCTACACATACACACGGTTTTGTTCTGTACACAACCATGATAGGGCTTCAATAGAAATCTTTGAACCTGTTACTGTACTTCTACATGCCTTAGAATTAATGCCTTAGGATTAATGTGGAGGGAAATGTATATATTTTTTAGCTGGATTTGTGTGAGGTGACACAGCTTTGTATATTACTGGACAGTCTCCTAACGATTTTGGATGAGTCCAAATGGCTCATTCAGACATCAGTTTTTCACATACACGTGCTGTTAACATTTCCCACTGAAAACACATACTGTAGATACACTATACGCTATTTGTCTATTCACAAAAGGGCGGACACTGTGAGAATCTATGTTGGTCCCTCTCTCTCTATTTCAGTTATTTTTTTACATCAATAGGCTTGAAATGACAAAAAATAAAATCAAAGTTACCATTGTTTCCAGGTACAGCAATCTGTTGTGAATGGACTTGAAATGAGTTCTGAGCAGAGGCTCCCTCTGGTGGTTACAAGCGGTACTGGACTGTCCAGTGAAGATTGTGAGGATTGGGAATCAGGTGTTACTGACTGGTCTTATATAAGGGAGTCGCCTTCCCATCAGGGTTGCCGGTGATCAATTGTTCTGGTCTCAATCCTTGATTCCTGTTTCCTTTGTAGCCTGCTGTGTCGTGTCTGCATCTCCTGCTAACAGATAAGACATTTTCTTCTTTTTGTTTTTGTGCTTGATTTTTGCATTTTGTCCTGCACTTCTGTGGGGGCCTTCAGGGTCCCTCCGGGGGCTTTTGCCCTCTCAGTTTAGTTCAGCCACTGATGTTTGTACATTTGCTTTTTGCAGTTTTTTCAGTGGCTGCTGTTTTGATTTTGTTACACCAGAGAACTAATTTAGGTGGTAGAGGTCGTGTGATCTCAGGTGTTTTTGAAATTAGTAGAGTTGGTGCTTTTCAGGGTTTTTTGGGATTGCAGTAAGTGCCCTTCCTATCCTTTTCTATTTAGGTAGTTTGGGCCCCAAACGTTTGCTCATACTATTTTCTGTCTTTGTCAGTATTTCTTCTTGTCTAACCGCCATTACATGTTTGGGGGCTTTCTATGTTCTTTGGGGATCTGCTCCGGGGCAGATAGCTTTCCTCTTTCTATCTTTAGGTGTAGTTAGTTTCTCAGGCTGTGACGAGGCGTCTAGGACCAACGTAGGAACGCTCCATGGCTGCCTCTAGTTGTGGTGGTTAGTCAGGGTACTGCAATCTCATAGTTTCCAACTGCTCTGGTGTATTGCCTTTTTTTACCTGCACTCCTCAGCTACCGAAACATAACAGTATCACCGGCCTAAAAATTGAAAATTGCATGGTACTCACAGAAGGGAAAAATATTGTGAAAAAAAAAAAGGTTGTCAGAGTTGTCAGAGATATTTTTCTGTTTGTTGCATTTTTTTTTCCCTCTGTATCTCTGGGTGCTGGGGAGGATTTTTTCTCTCAATGGAGTTTGCACAGTTGTCTGGCCGTGTGGATCAGCTTGCCACTGAGGTTCGGAGTATTGCTACCTATCTTGCTAGGTTACCTGTTGTGGAACCTAGGATTCCCATGCCAGATTTGTTTTTGGGGCATTGAGCCAAGTTTCTGAATTTCAAAAATAATTGTAAATTGTTTTTTGCCTTAAAATCTAAGTCCTCAGGGAACGCAGCGCAGCAGGTTCAAATTGTCATCTCTCTCCTGCGCGGCGATCCTCAGGATTGGGCTTTTTCCCTGACACCTGGGGATCCTGTTTTGAGTGATGTTGATGCATTTTTTCAGGCCTTGGGGTTATTGTACGATGAGCCTAATGTCACTGATCAAGCTGAAAAAGCCTTGTTGGCATTAAATCAGGGGCTTGATGACGCTGAGTTATACTGTCAGAGATTCCGTAGGTGGGCAGTCCTGACCAAATGGAATGACGACGCTTTGGCAGCCCTTTTTCGGAAGGGTCTGTCAGATAATGTAAAGGATGTTATGGTGGGATTCCCTGTCCCCTCTGGTCTCAATGATTCTATGTCATTAGCGATTCAAATTGACAGACGTTTGCGTGAGCGGAGAAGTATGCGTGGAATAGTGTTGCCTTGTGAACCTGCTTCTGAATCCATGCAGTGTGATAGAGTGGTTTCTGGGGCACAGCGTCATGAGTTTCGAAAGCGCAATGGGTTATGTTTCTACTGTGGTGATGCCTCTCATGCTATTTCAGTCTGCCCTAAGCGGGGAAGACGTTTTGCACGCTCAGTTGTCTTGGGTAGTGTTCAGACTAAGTTTTTATTAACTGTTACTCTGATATGCTCTCTGTCCTCATTTTCTGCTCAGGCTTTCGTTGATTCGGGAGCAGCTATTAACCTGATGGATTTTGATTTTGCTAAACGTTGTGGGTTTCCCTTGATACCCCTACAGAAGTCTATTCCCCTACTGGGGATCGATTCTACCCCTTTGGCTGAGAATAAACCTCAGTTCTCTACTCAGGTGATAATGAGGGTTGAACCTGATCATCAGGAGAGCTGCAAATTTTTGGTTCTGTATAATCTGCATGACATTATCGTACTGGGTTTCCCTTGGTTACAGTCTCATAATCTTGTTTTGGATTGGAAATCTGTGTCTGTAACCAGTTGGGGCTGCCAATGTGTTAATACCAACACTCCTGTTTTTCTGCCTCCCCCAGGCTCAGGATGTTCCTGACTTTTTGATTGATTTTTCTGATGTGTTTAGCGAAAGTAAATCTGCATCCTTGCCTCCCCATAGGAGCTATGACTGCGCTATTGAATTAGTGCCTGGTAGTAAATTCCCTAAAGGTCGCCTTTTTAACTTGTCTGTACCTGAACATGATGCTATGCGGTCTTATATCAAGGAGTCATTGGAGAAGGGTCATATCAGACCATCCTCTTCACCCTTAGGTGCCGTTTTTTTCTTTGTGGCCAAAAAGGATGGCTCATTAAGGCCGTGTATTGATTATCGTCTTTTGAACAATATTACTGTGAAATATCAATATCCGTTACCCTTGATTTCTGACCTGTTTTCCAGGGTGAAAAACGCTACTTGGTTTACCAAGCTTGACCTCAGGGGGGCATATAACCTTATTCGCATTAAGCACGGGGATGAATGGAAGATGGCATTTAATACCCCTGAGGGGCATTTTGAGTACCTTGTGATGCCCTTTGGGCTCACTAATGCTCCTTCTGTCTTCCAGTCCTTCATGAATGACATTTTCATGGATTTTGTGGATAAATTTCTGATTGTTTATTTGGATGATATCTTGATTTTTTCCAATGACTGGGACTCTCATGTGAAACATGTTCGAACTGTATTCCAGATTTTGAGAGAGAATGCTCTGTATGTGAAGGGATCAAAGTGTCTTTTTGGCGTACAGAAGATCTCATTTCTGGGATTCATTTTGTCCCCATCTGTTATTGAAATGGACCCGGTCAAGGTTCAGGCCATCTGTGATTGGGTCCAACCTACTTCATTAAAGGCTCTTCAAAGATTTTTGGGTTTTGCCAATTTTTATCGTAAATTTATTGGTAATTTCTCGGTTATTGTTAAACCATTAACTGATTTGACCAAAAAGGGTTCTGATGTGGTGAATTGGTCTCCTGAGGCAGTCTCTGCATTTCAGGAACTTAAGCAGAGATTCACTTCTGCTCCTGTTCTACGGCAGCCTGATGTTTCTCTGCCATTTCAGGTGGAGGTTGATGCCTCTGAAATTGGGGCAGGTGCCGTTTTGTCCCAAAGAGATCCAGAGACCTCTAAAAGTAACCCTTGTGCCTTTTTCTCTCGAAAATTTTCTCCTACTGAACGTAATTATGACGTGGGTAATCGGGAGTTATTGGCCATGAAGTGGGCTTTTGAAGAGTGGAGACTAGGGTTGAGCGATACTTTCCGATATCCAAAAGTATCGGAATCGGAATGGTATCGCCGATACCATTAAAATATCGGCGATACCCGATACCGATACCGGAAGTCCCATGTAAGTCTATGGGAACAAAATATCGGAATTAAAAAAAAAAAATTCTTGCCTTGTTGGTTAATTGTACATGAAGGAAAACAACAAAGAGTAATGTAGAATGTATTGGGGAAGGTTGAGGAGACATTAAAGGCATAGATGTTTAACCCAATCAAATGGAATAGCATATATATATATTTTTTTTTTAAAGATGTTCGGATTGACGAATAAATTGACAATGTTGTTAACGTTTTTTCTATTTTGGCAAATATGTATATTTCACAACTTCCATGCTCTTCACCTTTTTAACTTTTCACACACTTTCTCCTTCATAATCTTCAGCAGCATCATCTTTTTCATCAAATTATTCTTCATCTTCACCTTCTTTATCCTCTTCTTAAACTTCTTGCTATTCATCTTTTTGTTAACATTACTCATATTTTTCTTATTAAACTATTATTCTTATTCATATTGTACTTCATCTTCTTCATCATATTATTTGTGACAGAGAATCCTGTACTTGTAATCTGTCAAAGTATGAATTTTTCATCCTTCCGTTCTTGCTGTCACAAAAGATTTAAATTACAACAGTATTTGTCCGTGTTCAGTTTAGCCTGCAGCAGCAGGCATTTTCCAGGGGCACCACGAGGAGGAACGGACTCACCCCCATACACTGCTTAGTCTTCTTCTGCTTAGAATTTAGAGCATATATTTTGCTCTTCATTTTGGTCTTATACTTCATGTTCTTCTGCTTTTTGATCTTCTGCTTATTGTTCTTAAGTCTCTTGTTCTGTATCTTGCAGTTTGTCTTAACCTTCTTAGTCCTGTTTGGTAATCTTTTATTTCTTCTTTGTGATGGTGTTTAGGCTGGTTGGCTTGATGCTCGTCGTCCTTGTGGTCGTCATCTTCTTCGGGGTGGTCATCAGGGTCGTCGTCTTCATTGTTGGAGATCCAGAGTGATTACCCAAAAAAGCATTGAAAAAATCTTCAATTTGTAAATGTAGCAGAAGGTACAAGAGTCAATGCAAGTAACGAGGACCAGCTGACTGTGCTGGAACCCGGAGGGGCAGCAGAAGGAAAAGAGCCAATGGCACAACCGAGGACCAGCTGACGTTACTGGGACACGGTTACTAAGCAGGAGGTACCTGTGCTCCAAAGCACTACCAAGGACCAGCAGACGTTGCTGGAACTCGGATACCGAGATGGAGGCACCTAGGCCAAAGGCACTGCGGAGAACCAGCTGACGGTACTGGAACCCGGACGGGTAGCAGAAGGTACAAGAGCCAATGCAAGTAACGAGGACCAGCTGACTGTGCTGGAACCCGGAGGGGCAGCAGAAGGAAAAGAGCCAATGGCACAACCGAGGACCAGCTGACGTTACTGGGACACGGTTACTAAGCAGGAGGTACCTGTGCTCCAAAGCACTACCAAGGACCAGCAGACGTTGCTGGAACTCGGATACCGAGATGGAGGCACCTAGGCCAAAGGCACTGCGGAGAACCAGCTGACGGTACTGGAACCCGGACGGGTAGCAGAAGGTACAAGAGCCAATGCAAGTAACGAGGACCAGCTGACTGTGCTGGAACCCGGAGGAGTAGCAGAAGGAAAAGAGACAATGGCACAACCGAGGACCAGCTGACGTTACTGGGACACGGTTACTAAGCAGGAGGTACCTGTGCTCCAAAGCACTACCAAGGACCAGCAGACGTTGCTGGAACTCGGATACCGAGATGGAGGCACCTAGGCCAAAGGCACTGCGGAGAACCAGCTGACGGTACTGGAACCCGGACGGGTAGCAGAAGGTACAAGAGCCAATGCAAGTAACGAGGACCAGCTGACTGTGCTGGAACCCGGAGGGGCAGCAGAAGGAAAAGAGCCAATGGCACAACCGAGGACCAGCTGACGTTACTGGGACACGGTTACTAAGCAGGAGGTACCTGTGCTCCAAAGCACTACCAAGGACCAGCAGACGTTGCTGGAACTCGGATACCGAGATGGAGGCACCTAGGCCAAAGGCACTGCGGGGAACCAGCTGACGGTACTGGAACCCGGACGGGTAGCAGAAGGTACAAGAGCCAATGCAAGTAACGAGGACCAGCTGACTGTGCTGGAACCCGGAGGGGCAGCAGAAGGAAAAGAGCCAATGGCACAACCGAGGACCAGCTGACGTTACTGGGACACGGTTACTAAGCAGGAGGTACCTGTGCTCCAAAGCACTACCAAGGACCAGCAGACGTTGCTGGAACTCGGATACCGAGATGGAGGCACCTAGGCCAAAGGCACTGCGGAGAACCAGCTGACGGTACTGGAACCCGGACGGGTAGCAGAAGGTACAAGAGCCAATGCAAGTAACGAGGACCAGCTGACTGTGCTGGAACCCGGAGGGGCAGCAGAAGGAAAAGAGCCAATGGCACAACCGAGGACCAGCTGACGTTACTGGGACACGGTTACTAAGCAGGAGGTACCTGTGCTCCAAAGCACTACCAAGGACCAGCAGACGTTGCTGGAACTCGGATACCGAGATGGAGGCACCTAGGCCAAAGGCACTGCGGAGAACCAGCTGACGGTATGGAACCCGACGGGTGGGCAAAGGTCCCCAAATGGAAATTTAAGATGAAGGCGCGAGCCGGCCGCAGTTACCGAATCCCACAGTACTACAGTGGGTGATTGCCCTATTTCAAAACGGAAACAGCCTTTTTTTGCATATCCCGCAGCACACATAGGAAGCACCTAAACTCCAAGCCCCATAAGTCGGCAACCCGCCCGCAACCGACAGAAACTTTTTGGAGGCTAATGACGTTTTCACTGAGAGGAAACAGGGCGTCTGTAACCAGTCGGGCAGGAGTGAGTACCCTGCCCTGCCTTCCAGCAACAACTGGCGGTGTTGTTGCCCAGGGGTGAGAAAGAACATGGGGAGGGAGCAGGACTTTTTCCCTTCACCAGCAGGGGAACAGCTGACATTTCTGAACCCGTAAAACAAAAGGAGAAGTGTAACGTGCTAAAAGCACTTCCGACTACAACTGGGGGTGTTGTAGCCCAGGGGGAGAAGGAACAGGGGGGGAGGCAGCGGCTTTTTGGGCCCTTCACACAGAGGGGGAAAGCTGACATTCGAACCCCAAATAACACAGAGCAAGTGTTCACGTGCAAAACACTTCCGGCAACAACGGGGGGTGTTGAGCCCGGGATAGAAGAGAACAGGGTGGGGGCAGCAGGACTTTTTTCCGTTCACACAGCAGGGGCAGCTGACATTTTGAACCCCAGTAACACAGGAGCAAGGGGGTTTTACTGTGCAAAAAGCACTTTCCCCCTACAATGGCGGTGTTGTACCCCGGGATGGAAGAGAACGGGTGGAGGCAGCAGGAATTTTTTCCGTTTCCCCAGCAGGAACAGCGCATTACTGAACCCGTAACAGGGGCAAATGTTTACTGGCTAACAGCATTCCCAGCAACAACTGGCGGTGTTGTACCCCGGGGTGAAAAGAACATGGGGGAGGCAGCAGCTTTTTTTCCGTTAACAGCAGGGGGAAAAGCTGACATTATGAAACCCCCCTAACACAGGAGCAAGGTTCCTGTGCTAACAGAAATTCCGAGCAACAACTGGGGTGTTGTACCCCGGGAGAGAAAGGGGCAGGGTGGAGGCACAGGACTTTTTGTCGTTCACACAGCGGGGGAACGCTGAATTACGAACCCCATAACACAGGAGCAAGTTTTTCACTGTGCTAACAGCATTTCCCGACTAAAACGGCGGTTTGTACCCGGGTAGAAGAGAACAGGGGAGGCACAGACTTTTTTGCCTTTCACACACGGGAAAGCTGACATTACAAACCCCAGTAACACGGACAAGGTTCACTGTGCAACACCCTTTTCCGAGCAACAACGGCGGTGTTGAAGCCCGGGGATGAAAAAGAACAGGGGGAGGCAGCAGGACTTTTTGCCGTTCACACAGCGGGGAAACAGCTGACTTTACTGAACCCCAGTAACCCCGGGACAAGGTTCACGTCTAACAGCATTCCGAGCAACAACTGCGGTGTTGTAGCCCGGGGATGAGAAGAAAAACAGGGTGGAGGCAGCGGGACTTTTTCCTTCCCAACGCAGGGGAACAGCTGACTTTACTGAACCCCAAAACACAGGAGCAAGTGAGACGTGCTAACGCATTTCCCGACACAACTGGCGGTTTTTGTAGCCCAGGGTCAAGGAGGATTTTTAAATACTATAAAAGTATTTTCCTTGTTACTGAAATTTAAAAAAATGTCTAACCCCAAACAAAAAAATAAAACTTTAGTACCATAAGATAAATTTTTAACTTAAAAAATATATGAAAATTAAAAATTTAAAAACAAAACCAAACAATAACATTTTAAAAAGCAATCAAACCAAAATTTAAAATGGTTAAATAATCTGCTATAGGGTTTAAAATAAAAGCATACAAGTAACATCAAAACCATTAATATGGGTAATAACAGTATGTACAAAACCATTTTTATTGTTAGACAATGAAGGCTACTTAAAAAAATAATACATACAATTTTCTTTGACATTTATAAAACTTTTCATTTGGTGAAAATAAACACAATTTTTTAAAAAATATCTAAATTTCCTCAGAAAAACTAAAATGGGCCAACTTATAAAACAAACAAAAAAAAAGTCAAAGGGCCGATAAACGTAAAAAACCCCCTTTTTCCAAGCATGCAAAGGAAATAATTTTAAAAAAGATGCTGCAAGCCCCCAATGGGAAGGCGATTAATACTTTACCTCAAAAAGTGGCTTTACACACACCACTACAAAAAGGAAAAGTCAGTAATTTCGCCTTGTTGCCCCGGCACCGCTGTGACCTTGGGGAAATTTGGGCTCTGTACTCTAACTCAAATAACAACACGGTGCCACGTTTTCAAGCAAGCGTACCGACAACCAAAGGCGTGTCAAGACTGCTTTACCAGTAAACATGCACCTATGATGAAACAAAAACCATGCCAAAAACAAACAAGCCCCAAAAAAACGAGTTTGGGGTGACACACTTTTTGTTTGGACAGTATTTTATCGACATTTTACATGTCGCTATTCCCCTGTAAATATATTCAAACACATTCTATCAGTTGCTTTCCTTTTAGCCCACTTACAGGTATATATTTTTTCTATTGTGACTATGCACATTGACTTTTCCCGGGGTTCATGATTTTGTAACGATTACATTTTACATGAAGGACCTTTATGAATTTGGGGGGTTAACTTTTTAATCAAATATTAAATTTTTTTAAAAAGACACAAAAATAATAATTTAAAGGACTTTCCCCCATTCTTTTTGCACAAAATTACACGGTTTTCACACGCCCTTTAAACAACTTGGGTTATTTTATTTACTTATGCTTTTATTTCAAAGGCAAAACACGAAGTAAAACCTTCGCACTGCAGCAGTTGCAAAGTTCAAACCCCCATATGCACTTCCCAAAATTTCACATTGGAGTCAACAGATTTAGTTTTGGATTTTTTCTAAGCTTTGGGGTACAAGGTTTACCATCATATCCTTCAAATAGGATTTTGTTTTGCATTTGTTTTCACATTCATATCTTAAAAATATTTTACATTTTTTTTTTGTTACAGATTTTTTACAAAGACAATCTTTTTATGGTTTAAAAATTACGTTTTTAAAAGTTTTAAAACTTTGAAACAGGGGGTAGCCTCATATTTGTGAGCACTAGACACTTTGAAGCAGTTTTTTTTTTTTTTCCCAATATTTGGTACTAGCAAAATTTTTTTGCAGGGAAAACAGCAGGGAACACACTTACGAACCCCACAAAAACACAGGGTTTTTTTCAACTTGCATCAACACTTCGAGCAGCAACGGCGCGGTTTAAACCAGGGGCAAGGGGTGTGGCAAGGCCTAATGGGAAAGTTTGAAATTTAAGTTGTAGTTTAGCAGCAGTAATTTTTTCCAAACACAAGAGGGGGAAAGCACTTACTGAACCCCCCAAACACCACGATTGGTATTCTCGTCATCAACACTTCTGAGCCAACTGGGGGGGTGTTAAGCCCCCGGGTCAATGAGGGTAGGCCCAGGGGGCCAGTAGAGACGTTTGAATTTGAAGTTTAGTTAGCACATAATTTTTGCCAGACACACAGCGGGGGAACGCAGCGTTTACGGAACCCCAAAAACACATCAGGATTTTTTTCACGGCACTAACACTCTGAGCAGAAAAACTGGCGCTTTTTTGAAGCCCCGGGTCGGGAGGGTGTAGGCAGAGGCCTATATAGACGTTTGAAGTTGAAGTTTAGTTTAGCATAATTTTTTGCCAACACACAGCAGGGAACAGCAGGCGTTACTGAACCCCACAAACACATCACGATTTTTTTTCATCGTGCATCAACACTTTCTTACAGCAACTCGCTGTTGGCCCAGGTTCAAGAGGGGTGTAGGCAGAGGCCAAGTAAGAGACGTTTGAAGTTGAATTTGAGAAAAACAGTAATTTTTTTCCCAACAACAGCGGGGGAACACAGCGGGTTAAAAAAAAATAACCCCACAAACAATCGCGATTGTTTTAAACTGTGCATCTAACACTTCTAGCACAACGGCGCGTTGAACCCCAGGGCAAGGGGTGGGGCAGGGGCCAAAAATGAACGTTTGAATTTTGAAGTTGTATTTTAGCAGCAGAAATTTTTTGCCAACACCAGCAGGGAACAGCAGGCGTTACAAACCCCAAAACAATCACGATTGTTTCATCTGTGCATCTAACACTTTCGAGCAGCAATTTGCGCTTTTAAAGCCCAGGGTCAAGGGGGGGTGTAGGCGGGGCCCTAGAAAAGGACATTTGAATTTGAAGTTGTAGTCAGCAGTAATTTTTGCCAAAACACACACAGGAACAGCAGGCTTTACAACCCCACAAACACACACGATTTTTAAAACCTTGCATCAACACTTTTTAGCATCAACTGGCTGTTGAACCCGGGGGGTCAAGGGGGTGAGCAAGGCCTAGATGAGACGTTTGAATTTTTAGTTGAGTTGCAGCATAATTTTTGCCAGAAAAACACAGCAGGGAACAGCAGGCGTTACTGAACCCCACAAACACACACGATTGTTTTCATCGTGCATCTAACATTTCTGAGCACAACTGGTGCTTTTGACCCCGGTCAAGGGGGTGGGGCAAGGGGGCCCCCTAGTATGAGACTTTGAAGTTAAATTTTGTTTTTAGCAGCAAAATTTTTGCCAACACCAGCAGGGGAAACAGCTTTTAAACTGAACCCCACAAACACACACGATTGTTTTTCATCGTGCACAAAAACACTTCTGACAGCAACGGGCCTGTTGAAGCCCAGGGCCAAGGAGGGTGTAGGCACAAAATTTTGACTTTTGCCTTGTTACGTGGCCATTGCAAATTAGTACTTCAAAACAAAAATAAATGAATTTTTACAAGGACAATAAAATGAAAAATTAAAATTCCAAGAAAAAAAAATATTTATCTTGAAAGTCCTTTTGGGGTTTTGATACCTTTTTAATGGCTAACTGAAAATATGGTAACAAATTCAAAGTTTTTCGAGACACTCAGTCCCATCAGGCTAAGACAAAAAAAAAAAGGGAAGAATCACATATATGTAACACAACAGACACGGGAAAAGGTAAGAAAAGTGGGGAGGACAATGAGGGTAGACCGGGCCAAAAAAATAGAACAAGGGAATTACACGCCACACGAAAAAAAAAAAAAATAATGGATTTACCTTGCAAAACACTTTTTGTAGCCCGGCAAGCATGAGGATAGGGAATTACGGGGTATAAAAATATAATTTCAAATTTGACAAAGATAAAAAGGGGTTTTCAGAAATAACCATCATGCCCTTTTTGACACTGTTATGAGGGAATAAAAGACACACGGAATGTCTTCTAATCTTTAAGGAATCTGCGTCTCTGCCCTTCCAGGGGCATTAAAACACAAAACCAGACCCCAATAAGGGAAATAAAATTTTCTACCCTTTATCTAGGAACTGTTCCAAATTTATGTTAACCCTCTTTATAATACAGTTCTGCACACGTCACTTACTTTCTTTCCCCTTGCACATTCCCGGTCCTGTTGTGTATAGAAATATTGAACTTCAATTTTTTTTTTTAGTCTTTGCCCGGGAAAAAGGGGGTACCCGAAAGCTTTCAATTTTTTTACCATTTTTCAGTTACCCTTAAAGGTACAACCCCCTGTGGGCTCCAAGTGTAAAATTTTTTTTACAATGGGAAAAACGGGTACGAAAACAATGTTTTCCCAACTTCAATAATAAAAAAAAGGGCACGCAAAATTTTAAAAAGCATATACCAGCCAACAAAAATGGAACAACACACCACCCAAAAAAATTGTTACAAAATATTTTTTTGTAAATTAAAATAAAAGTCCATTTTTGTATTTATGAATAATGCTTAAGGAACGCTATGTTAAACCATAACAAAGTAAGACAAGGATTTTGTAATCGCACTCATCACATCCTTTCCCAATTTAATGGACAGTCACAGACATTTCAATTTTTAAAAGTTAATAAAATCTTTACTTTGTACAGCATGTAGCATTCCACATGGACTCATCAAGTATGACACAAAAATATACGAAAAAAAATAACCATTTAAAAAACAAAAACTTTGTCACAATTTAATGTGTCCCGCAAGTGTGGTGAAAAAAGGCTACGGATAGCAAAGGATATTCTATTCCTGTACAGACAGGGGGACACCTCTGAGGGGTAAGGGCGGGGAAAAACTGTACGCAAAAAGTTTGCGGCTGCAACATCTTTTTTTGCTTGGAATTTTTGAAGAGGGGTAAAAAGCATGTCGGGGTTGCGAAAGGTTTTTTATCCTCAACACACCTTCCTACGCACGGAGGTGGGTTTTCGTGTGTCAATTAATGACTCTAAAAAAAGTGACTTTACGCAGCTTTTTTGCGCCCTAGGGACCCCAAAAAATACAACAGCAGTAATCTTTTACGCTAATACTCCACCAAATACCAAAAAAAAAAGACCGTTCCCCTTTAACAATCTACAAACAACAACATAAGGGTTTTCCGCTGATTTATTGAGGTACAGATTACATCAATTGTCCAAAGTAACAATGCACGGGAAAACCTAATACCATTATTAATTTATATCGTTGTGGTTGTTTAACAGCACTTGCAGGTAACAGTACTACCTATTTTCGTATGCATGATGCACTTTAAATGAAAAAAAATTTATATTGCACATTATTACCAGGTTTTTAAAGCTGGGCCATTTCATATTGGTTTGTGGGGAATTTTTAGTTTTCTCATATGTGTAAATTTTTTAATGTTGCATAAATAAAAAAAGTGAATTTTATGATAGGATTTAAAGATTTGTACACCAAAGACCATTACTTACAGGGACAGATAAAGTTCCTTAAAAACATTTAATTGATAAGTATGAATGACTTTTACTAATTTTTTAAAAAGTAGACAGTTTTTTTTTTTGTTTTCCATTTCAATGAAAATTGCAATATGCGCTGTGATGACAAATTATTATTTGTCCATATTTTTCATAAAAAAATTTTCATTTTAGGCCTGGAAAACTTTACAATTTCCTGTTTTAAAGCAAACAACAGGGGACGCCTTCCCATTTACCTGTTCGACAGGGTTTTTCTGTGCATTGTGGGGAACAGGAGACAGGAAAAACTTTCAACCATTAATTAATCTGAAAAGGGGACAACAAATTCGGCGAGACCCATCCCTTTTTTTTTTTTCAGAAAAAAAAGCCGGGTCACTTTTATCGAGAAGCCCGCATTCGAGGGGCCCTTTTAAACACCACCGGGGCCTAAAGACGCGCTCCGATAATACACTGGCAGCAGGGCAAGCCACCCTCCAATGCATACGGCTAAGCTCTGGCCATGAACCCGTTTAGAGACCCAAAACTTGAATGGGGAAGACCCATCTGGGAGTAACTAAAGGGGGAAAGACATTATCTGTCACCTCTTAGGGAAACTTGCCTCCTGCGACGGACCGCCCGGGAGGTGTAGAAAAGGGGCCTGCCACAAAATTTCGCCATTTTTGGGGAACATACTGCCCCTTGCCCGGGCAGAGGCGCTGCTTGTGCCCCTCTTGTTTGCAAAGCTGTCCCCAAACTCCTCACCACAAGCTGCTTTGAAAGCTACGCCATGCTCTCGGCGAATGGAGAACATTGGAGCCCATAGTCTGGGTACCCCCATTTTACGCTCCCTTCAACGTGTGATGACTTTGGAAGTTACCCCGTACGGGGGTCTAGGAGGGTGAACCAAATAATCAGACGTGGTAGAATTGGGCGTTGCGCGGTCTTCTCAGCACTGCAGCATGAAAATCAACCATGCTGCAACCCCAACTGCCAAAAAGCTGTCCCCGCAAAGGCGCATCTCTGACGCTCTGCATCACCCCCCCCTCGCTCTACATACTACTAAGCTTTGTGTCCCCCTTTGGGACGTTGTCTTCCCCTCCTTGACTCCTCCCCTTCATCCTCCTCACAAAGTGAACACCCCCACCCTTTTTGTGAGGAACACTTTTGCGCTGCTGCCAAAGGGTGTTGGAATTTGTGCCCCCCTCATCCTCCACCTCTTCCAAAACCCACCCCTTTTATTCTTGCAGTTTTTTTTTGAAGCAGGCAGAAAAGGGGGGACATCAGGCTGATAGTGCATCATCTCACCGCCATCCGCGTTGACCACAAACGCAAGCAAAACGTGGGATGTCCCTTTCATAAGGCCCACTCAGTATGGTAAGTGTAACCGCAAATTGCGAGTTGATTCCCAAAAATGCACGATACTCCATTACGCTGGCTGCTGCTCCACAACCGCTCCAACATATTAACTGGAATTCCCCCCTGGGGTACGTCACAATAAACGATGTTCAGGAAGGAAAAATCGCGTTGCAGAGTTAAATGCGCGATCGGCCATCTGGAACGTCGCAAATGAGCGCCTCTAGGCGACCTTGTGCAGCATGGGAACAAGATCCGGATAGTCCCTCAAAAAACTCTGCACGACCAAATTGACACATGGCCAAAAAAGGTATGTGAGTGAGGTTGCCAAGGCCCAACGCCACCAGATTTTTGGCCTTGCACACTACCAACCCGGCGGGGAATTCGCTGCAAAAAAACCCCACTCGCTCTCCTGCTTGATGGCATTTCCCAAACCCCTGCGCTGTGGGCTTCATTCCCCCCGTAAATTAATTTCAGGCGCCTTTTGACGTTTGGCCACGGCGTGCTCATACGTCGCATCAGGTAAACTTTTACGGGTCCATTTGGAGTAACCGGGCGGCTCCCCGCAAAACGAAATTCTGAGGAAAATGAGTGGAGAGGGGGCAATGTGGGCAACTTTTTCCCGCAATCCTTGGAGTTTGGCAAACACACAGGCCACCACAATCTGTACCCGGGTCCACAACTTTACCCAAGGGCATGAGGGGAAAGGATCGTCCCTGCCATGGGGACTGCCCCGCACGGTGGTCAGGTGACCTTTCACGACGGCGTTTTTACGCATTTTATTTTTCCCCACAGCTTTTGCAACCCGGACGCTTGCCTGCAAATAAAATCGGCTGGGGACATTTTATTGTGGACTGCCAATGACATTTAAATCACGGAAACTTCAGTCTCCACCCCCTGAATGACCAAAATTCAAGGGACGGGGTTTTGCAAGCCCACATTCGAGCCCCGTCCGGGAGGTTTGCCGAGTATGGGCCCCTTTTATCCCTCCGTGCTAAAACCCATGGCTTTTTTGTGGCCGGGGGGTGAGGATGACGGAACTTGCAGCTGTGGGTGGAATAAAACCCGGGTCCCCTGGACAACAGTTACGAGGTTCTTCCATGGCATCCTGTGGGGAA